>ML778820.1:249180-262776 GCA_009831015.1 Picea engelmannii
GGGTTTGCACAAAAGAAATGTATAGAATTTTATGAAATATTTTCTCCTGTTGTTAAAATGACTTCAATTAGGACTATTTTAAGTCTTGTGGCAGTAGAAGATTTGCATCTTGAATAGTTAGATGTAAAAACAACTTTTATCCATGGGGATTTGGAGGAAGAGATTTATATGAAACAACCACAGGGGTATGAGGTCAAAGGGAAGGCGAAATTGGTATGCAGGTTGAAGAAGAGGTTGTATGGCCTAAAGAAAGCTCCAAAGCATTGGTATTTGAAGTTTGACAGGTTTATGACAGAACAAGGTTATAGTAGATGTCATTCTGATAACTATGTTTATTTTAGAAGGCTAGAAAATGGAAGCTATATTATCTTGATATTGTATGTAGATGACATGCTTGTTGCAGGGTCTAATATGCAGGATATGAATGTGCTCAAGAAGAAATTAGCCAATTCATTTGCGATGAAGGATTTGGGTGCTGCAAAGAAAATCCTTCGTATGCGAATAACAAGAGACATGAAAAATCTCAAATTGACATTGTCTCAGGGCGAGTACATAGAGAAGGTGTTGGAGAGGTTTAGAATGAAGAATGAAAAACCAATTAGTACACCTTTGGCCAACCATTTCAAATTAACTAAGGAAATGTGTCCCAAGACACAAGAGGAGATATAATACATGTCCAGGGTCCCTTATTCATCAACAATTGGTAACTTGATGTATGCGATGGTTTGCACAAGACGATATATTACACATGCAGTGGGAGTTATGAGCAAGTGTATAAATAATCTAGGTAAAGAACATTGGGAGGCAGTAAAGTGGATTCTCAGGTGTTTGAAAGGTATTGCTACTCTTGCCTTATGTTTTGAAGGTCCAAACACTATTCTATAGGGATATGTTGATTCATATATGGTAGGTGATAAAGATAGAAGGAGGAGCACCACAGGGTATGTTTTTACTATAGGTGGAACAACAATAAGTTGGATTTCGAAACTTCAAAAGGTTGTTGCACTTTCAACAATAGAGGCAGTGTATGTTGTTTCTACAGAGACTAGTAAAGAAATGATTTGGTTACATAGTTTTATGGAGGAATTGGGAAGGAAGCAAGAGAATAACAAGTTGTACTATGACAATGAGAGTGCCATTCATCTTGAAAAGAACTCAACCTTCCATTCGAAGACTAAGAATATACAACTCAGGTACCATTTCATACGATCCATCTTGGAAGATGGACATTTGAAGTTGGAAAAGATACACACTAGCCAGAGTCCTGCAGACATGTTAACAAAGGGAGTAACCAGGGAGAAACTGAGTTCCTGCTTAGTTTTAGTTCATCTTCAAGAATGAATATGAAGATGAAGATGAGAAATTTTCTAGGTCCAAGAAGGATCATAGTCCAACATATACAACAACGGTGGAGTTGTTAAGATTAGTCTCCAAGTGGGAGAATGTTGGTTGTGGAACCTGATTATCTTCCTGATTCAGAGGTCTTTGTTTTCAACTGTGTTTATACCCCATGAAGACTTTACACCCCAGAAGAATGTACACTCCTCCACGTGGGGGAGTGAAAAGGGGGGTTACCCCCTCTGCAGGGTCTGGGGGCAAGTGGGGATTCGAGGGACAACGTTCCCCGATGAGGGTTTGGGGGCGAAGCCCCCGAAGGAAAAATTGCCTTGTAAATGTATATCATATTTTCATTGTAAATCTGGATCATTCATTATAAAGTCCCACATCTGATAGTGCAAGTTATGTTAGGGTTTTTTTCCCTAGAAGGAAACCCTCTTTTTATGAGGGAAATGTATTGCGGCTATGCATCATTGCGAATATTGTATTCTGAGATAGGAGATTGTGAAAGAAAGAAGAGGAAGTTACAACGAGTTTGTTGTAGGTTATATGCCTTCATTTGCTAGATAATAATAAAGGAAGGACCTGGAAATTTCTCTGGTGGACGTAGCCCACACTGGGTGAACCACGTATATCTGTGTCTCTATTGTATTATGTATCTTCTATGTTTTATTTCCACATTTATTTTATTTTATTGCTCCACGATCCTGTTTTTCTAACACCGTGACCTTATCCACTTACTTCTGCTGTGTGGAGAGGTCGGTCGCAGAGACCCTGGATGTGGCTGCGATATTTTGCTCATTCTAAGAGAGAATCATGAAGAGTACAAACTTCCCCATCTAAGAGATGACCTTCCTTCATTGCTTCGCATAGATCAAGGAAGTAACACTAAGTGGGACAACCTACAACATCCTGTACAATTTCTTGTTCAAAGTAATAATAACACTGCGAGGCCTAGAATCATATAAAACATGGAGTTTCCATAAATATGGTTGGCTGGAAAGAACATTACAAACTTCGAGAGGGGTAACATCGCACAATACCTCGTATTTTAAGGGCTTGATGCCGTATGGCAGGCAACATTGTTGGCTGACATGGATGTCGCTTCCTTGGTGAAGCCATATGATGGTGTAGGGTTTCTAGTGCGGCGTTGTCGGTAGGGTGAGTCACTTGAAAACCTCTATTGAGATGAGGTTCTTTTGGCTACCGCTATCAATGATGAAGTGCAACAGGGTACCCTTCACCCACATCTGTGAATGAAAAAGGCACTCGCCTTCCTTTGGTTCGTCTGGTTCACTGGGCTGGAGCTTGGTCGTAGCAACAATAGCACTCGGTTCTACATCAATGATCTATCTACCCCTTTCTGGTTCTAACTCAGAGTCGAAACCCACAATTGATTCAGAGGATTTCAACTCAGCCACCAACGACTGCTTTGAGCGACAATCAATAGTGTTATGCTAGGGGCTCTTATGGAAGTCACACCACTTCCCGATATCTTTCTTTGTCTTTCCGGTGTCCTTCTTTGCTTGTGTCCTGGACTGGTTTTCCTAAGGCGATCCTTCTTTTCTCTGTCCTTTGTTCTGTGGGTTGGGGCCGCCCTTCCTGGCTTTTGCTGTGAGGGGTTCCCAAGCCCAAATTGTCGCGTCTTTTGTTTGAGCTTCTGCTCAATTTTGACGAAATATCGGTAGGCCACGCACAAGGATGAGATGTCCAGAAACTCCCCGCGATACTTGAGCACCAGATGTCGCTCATAATATTTGATACCCAACTTGGTGCGTAAGGTATGGAAGATATTTGTGAACTCGGGCACTGCTTGATCTCTTTCCTACCACAATGTGGTCCATTTTGTATACAGGTTGTCATAACTTCGAACAAGGTAGTATTTTTCCTTAATATCATCCCTCAAGGATTCCCAGGTGACTGAGGCTGTAAATAATGAGGGTTCCTCTATTTTCGTCTGCTCATAGAAAGTTTCCCACCAATCTTTGACATGGGGAATGACTTTGAGGAGTGCAAACGTAATATTTTCTCTATTCGAGAAGTTATGGATAGAGAAATACCCTTATAGCAGATTCAACCATTTGTCTACAACATCTGCGTCTATCTGACCTTCAAATATAGGAATATCGAAGTTGATTTCTACCTTGAAGGGGCAAGGCCTCCGTTTGAGGAAGATGTGTCACATGTTGGTAGCCGTCGAAGGATTTGCACAAAACTATTCATCATCTCGTTCCTCTGTTGCATGAGGGCTTCCTTGAGCAACATTTTGAAGGGATCTCCTATCATGTCGTCTTTCTTTTCTCCTCCCATGAGAGGTCACTTGGGCGTGCGAGATATTTTTTCCTCAAGAGAAACAAGCTCGAGACCCAATTCTTTGTACCATGACCTCATTGGGGACATGCATTAAGAACGAAAAGGAGAAGATCGTTCTGATACCAATAATCTGGATTTTATGAGCATAACATAATGAATACATATTATTATCAAAATATGCTTAACATAGAATAACAGATATACAATAAAACTGATTTCTATTCAATAACGAAATAAGTTGAAACTGTAAAATGCAACGAAAAACAAGCTTGCTAGAATGGTGGCGGCTTATATATGAGAAGAGATGTGACAACTGTGCTCATTCGCAAGAAGATGGTTACAATGACGCTCTCAATGCCTTTGTATAATAAACAAGAATGTCAAAAACCATAGACATCCAAAAACCTAACCCTAGGAGATGAAGTGCCAAAAATCACGTGGGCCCCATTTGGGTAAGTTAGAACATCAACTTCCCAGGGTCACAACTTTTGCATACGATCTCCATTTTAGGCACACGATAGGCCATTGGAAATGTCTATCCAAGGACTACACCGATTGCTTGTGGCGAGCGATACTCACTTTGACTGTGGCAAGCCATAAAAACGTTGTTTAGGGCCTCAAAACGACCCCAAAAGTTAGGGACCCGAAAACTAGGAAAAAAACTACCGAACTGGAAAACTGCCAAAATGAGCCAGTTGGAATAGGTGGGAGGCCACTGACATCCATCTAGATCATTCTTAGTTTTCTGGACCGACTTCCCTTTCTGGAGGCTAGAAACTCAATATTAATTATTCTCTTTAGTTGACTTATCTTCTAGGGTTATGTTCAAGGCTTTTAGGGTTTCTCTTGCTTCCCAGAATATTCTAGTCTTGTCAAGATTACATATGGAGGTTAATACCTCCCGTAGATACCAAAATATCAACACTCCCTCCTAACTAGGGAGGTATTAAAGGAAATTATCTTGAGCACAAACAAATCATCTAATCGGTAACATCATCATAGCCACACAAGCTATCTCATGATCAAATTACGAGAACCATAGTCACTATTAGTATCATCTGATAGCATCAACTGTATCATCTCTCAAATCCATATTGCATCTGAGTAATCAAGCATGATGCTGAATAAGTCACTTACTCGATAGAGTGATATAAGAACCATTCTTCTAATCCAGACATATGTCCTAGAAGAATAATTGTTCCAATAGATGTAGGAAGCCACGCCATGGGCTACAAGGACTATTGTTCTAATCTGGACATATGTCCTAGAAGAATAAATGTCCTGGATCATTTTTCTCCTGGAGAATGTCTGTCCACCAACACACTGACTATCCATCTAGATGGTAATCATTTCCAACACTACTGATAGTCTTTATGAAAATCAGAACAATGCCATTCAATAAAACACAACTATGTCTATCCATAGTAGTACACAACTACTATCCAATGGTACACAACCACACCAAGTAGCACATGGTTACTTAATCAGTGACACATAGTCACAACCAGTGGAACACATCCACCACATTAGCATACATCTATTTTCCAAAGACATAGAGTCTCCACAACAATCATATCATCTAATATCAACCTACATAAAACAATATCGTGATATAAACTGAGTCATCTGGGCCATTCTTCCACTCACATTTGTGAGATATAGAAGAGCATCTACCCTCAGAAGGTAAAACATCAGCCATGGGCTATCTGGACTATTCTTCTCAAGCATAGAAGAATAATTGTCCCTGATTTATGAGCATGGACCATTCACCTAACTATCCCATTCCTACAGTATTAATCATAATGCAACCTGGAGAGAGTGAGTCTGCCCTAGGGAATGACTATCCAGACCATTTCCTAATTTAAATGACTGTCCTGCACCAACCTCCAAAATGATCCATTCTTTGAAACTTCTCACAACTGTGAACTTCGAAAGAATGACTTCTCGTCAAGGCAAACCATTCTACTTGGCCACTACTTAGAGTGTCTACCAAGAAGAATGTTTGTCCTAGACCATTCCCCCACATTGGCCACAAGGGGAATCACTATCTATGGTACATAAAAAATCTATCGGACCATTTTCATTACAAAAATGACTGTCTGATCTAGACCCTTTTCCGAACTGGAAAATGCATGTTTGTCACAAATCTCAAACCACTTTCCGAACTTGAAAGGAACTGCTCATCCTGGACCATTTTTCGAACTAAAAAATGACTGTCCATAAATCAATAACATATTAGTGCTCCCTCCCAATCTGGGAGTAATATCTTCCTTTTTCAATAAGGAAGTTGTCTCCATGAGCCCCAACTTGTTTCTTAAGTACACAAACTTTTCATCTTGGACAGAGGCTTTACCAAAATATCTGCTATCTACTCATCAGTGGAGATATATTGGAGAACCACTTTTCTCTTCCGGAATTTATCACATAGAATATAATGCTTGATCTCAATGTACTTTGGTCTTTCATGGAACACTGGTTTTCTCTGAAGGATTCACACAGCTCTGATCATTACAATATATCATGGTTGAATTTAGTACTTCTGTTTCCTGCTAGCTCATGACATCATGGCAAAGCTAAAACTGAAACATATCCAAGTAGCACTTCTTCTGTCATCATGAGATTTTTTCATGGATTAGCAATCCATCATCATAGACTTTTGAGTAATCATTCTGATACACTATTTCTGTCATAGAAGGTTTTCACCACGCTTTTGCTGTATATAAGATACTTTGCATCAAGTTGTTTGAATCCATACAAGGTCTTCTTATATATGCATACATGGGTCTCTTTCTGGTATAAGATTCTTTCTAAATTTGATTTATTTGGGAAGAACAATATTTTATATGTAAATTCCAATCCATGGATACTACAGGAGGTATATCTGGTGTACTGGAATGAGTTGTCATCATAGTATTTTCCCTTCTTCTGGAATAACTTTTGAATCTCGCAATGCTTCCATTCATAAGTATTTTTCACATTTTATTGCATACACTATTCTTTATCATAATTTCCATTTCTTCTGCTTGATTTCTTCTAGTGGGTTCAAACTAAGCTGGTAGTCTTTGTGATTCTTGGTATAATAACTGGTTGTTCTGGATTTTCTTTCTTTCTTGGAATCTTTCTGTTCTTCCTCATGTTTCTCTTTAGCTCTTAGGTCCATGGAGTCTTCTATAGATTCCATGCCTTGAGAATTCCAACTTCTTCCTTTCATCATAGGATCATGGATGTAGATGGAAAACCAAGGATACTTTAAGGCTTCTTTTCGAGGAAGACTTCTTTTAGAGTCAAACTGAACACACACGGCTTATCATGGCTGCTATTTTCAATGGGAACATGGACATATACTTCATAATCCTTAATGGATCATATCATTTAGGATTATCTCCCTCCTAATCCTTGCTTCATGCATTAATGCATGCTCTTCTTTTGGAATTCTGTAATCAACTCCCTCCTTCTAAGAGAGTCCACACTTCCATCTGCATCCTTATTGCCTTTTGCAAACTGTCACAAGTCTTTTTCTATTTTCCTCTTGATTGCTGACTTCTTTATTTTTTGACTTCTTCTGGGTCTCTTCAAGTTTGATTATGATTTTATCTTATCTGGCAGTTGTTACTTATATAATAGCTTCCACAGGAATTGTTACCAAGGATTGTCAATGCACTTCATCTTTTCATGTGTATTGCTTGACTTGTAGTCATCGTGATAACAATCCTTATCTTGTTATTCTTCCATAGGTATTGTTTCACTTGAACATATTATCTTCTAAGAAATAGATATGCATGATATGTACAAAAACTATGTAAACATGGTATGTACAAGAATTTTGAAGAATATGTTACCTTGACTTAGAAGAAGAAGTCTATTTTATCCTGCTTGGCCTTCTTTGAGGGTTCCCTTTCGTTGGTAACTGATGCTTCATTTGTTTCCTTCTTTTTCTTTAACTCAGAACAATGGTTCCTGTAGTGACCATATTTCCGACAATTGAAGCATTATATCTTTGACATATCCTTTTCTTAAATTGGTTTCTTCCTCAAGCCAAACTTCTTCTTATTCCTGAAATTCTTGAACTTTTTTGTGAAGGCTTAATATTTGTATTTATTTTGGGATTTCTCTTTTGTGTTAATCCTTGATTCTTCTTGTGCACAAAAAGTCCAAAGTTCTTCAAATGTGGGATACTCCTTTCTTGTGTTCATGCTTGTGGAAAATGCATCCCATGTCTTGGGAAGGCCATTGAGTACTATATTTACCAGTTCCTTTTCTAAAATAATTTCTTCAATAGCTTGTAGTTGATCTCTCAAATGAGAGATTCTTACAAAGTATGCCATTATGCTGTCATCATCATTCATTTTCATGTCACAAAGATCATTCTTCAGACTCATTACTTGTCCAATGTTTTTGACTGAGAAGAGGTTAGTTAGGGCATCATACATCTTCTTAGATGAGTCAAGATGAGATGTGTAGGGTATCAGGTGGTCTTTTACAGAGTCCACGATGATACTCATGGCATTGATGTCATTGTCCTTGAGCTTCTCCATAATTGCAACGTTCTGAGGTTCCTTCTCTTTTCCTTCTTGAAACCGTGGCTCCATGATCTATCTTTTCATGATATCCAACACTTTATTCTTGGCAAGGATGAGGTCAATCCTTGTCTTCCATGCTCTGAAGTTAGAAGCCCCTTCTAACATGTTTTCTGACTTCATAGAGTAAGTCATGACTGCTTTGACTTGGTCAACCTTTGAATTTGACCAAAACTCAAACTTGATGTCTTAGCTTGCTGAGGTTACCAGGAGGTGCACTAGGTTAGGGTGTAGTATTCCTAATATAAAATAGTATGCAGAACATAAATATTTTAACTAGAAATGGCAGAGAAGCAATGATATAATCAAAACAATACAAGAATAATACCATAATAACACCAGAAAGAGCACTTTGATTACTGATAGCAATGTTCACTTGTTCTTAATTTCATTCTTCTGGGAAAAGGGATGACGATAGGGCCGAACATTGGGGGGAAGACTGCCTGGGATGAGAGGGATGGAATGATCATGGACGCCACAAGAAAGGGGAAGTTCTTTGGGGGTGGTAAAAACAACTTGGTGGTGGGAGAGGATAGATTGGAGGTCGGGATGCACAAAAGGTGTCTCAACAACATGAATAGAGTGGAGTTGGGATATAACTCCAGAATGACCTTTTTTGAGGATCTTTTACATGTGATGGGAACTGATGATCTCAGAGGAGCCTGCAGTGATGCCTTGGAACTTATACTATTGTCCCTCATGTTGTAATTGCATGGTTAAGTCCTTAAAATCCATGAGAATGGGGCCTAGAGTGCGTAACCATTCGACACCAAGAACAATGTCACAACCACCCATGTTTATAACAAAAATATGGGATTTCAGGTGATACTGACCAATTTGGAGTCACACATTTTCACATCGTCCCCCACATTTCATGGAACCACCATTGACAATCATGATTTGAAAATTAGTGAAGGAACATATGTAACAATTGGCTTCTTGGGCAATGCGATGATGAATAAAGTTATGGGTGTTACCACTGTCCACAAGGATGATGAATTTCCTATTTTTGATGTAACCAATTAATTTGAGAGTCTGGGGAGTAGAGAAGACAGTGAGGGAATCAAGTGAAATCACCGAGTCAACTTCGAGTGGGTCAGAGGGTGGGGTGAGGTAATATGTCGGTGGTAGTTCCTCCACAGGCGAAACAACTACATCTTCTTCAGAACGATCCCGAATCACAACCATAAAAATATTTTGTTCCTTACACTTATGCCTGGGAAAATATCTGCCGTCACAATTATAACAAAGACCCTTGAGTTGACGTTCAACCATTTCAACCCTGATTAATTTCTGGATCTTGAGGGGAGTTGCAGGAGGGGAAAAATGGGTGGGTTTAGGGTGAGGAGGAAAGGAGGGTTTGTGGGTCTAGGAAGACACAATCTGTTGGGCTTCCTTGGGGTGTGCCGTGATAACATGGGCACAAATTTTATCTTTAAGGCCACTGACAAAGCATTCCCTAAAGACAACATATGACATGCCCTCCATTTTTAAATCCAAGTGCTCAAATGTGACAATAAGTCTTCCACTGTCCTAGACTACTTTAACTTGGTCAAACGGCCTAAACAACCTAAATGGTGGGTGTCAGAGTCAAAGCGGTTATAAACTTCAGCTACAAACTGTGTCCAAGCAAGATACCCTTGGCGTGCCTTTTTCTCCATTTCTACCATTTCCATCATTTTGAATCTAGATGTAGGACACCATAATGAAGCTTGGCTAAATCATTAGTAAGGCCATGAAAAGAGAAATAATGTTCCATTTAGGTGACCCAACCTGTAGGATCTGATCCATCAAATTTGTTCACCTTAATTCTAAGAGAGCAGAGGTCTAGAGAAAAGTGGGTAGTATGAGGGCCTTGGTAATTGGAAGAGTCATGGTCATCCTGATAAGATGGTTGTTCAGAAGAGGAAGGGTTCTAGGAATGGAACGAGAAGTGTTCCTTGAGGTATTTGATGTAGGAACATTGTTCCTGGAGGTCTTTAATGTGGGAACATTGGTCCTTGAGGATCTCAATAGTTGAATTGATGGAGCTAATGTTGGTAGTGAGATGCTTGATGTCATCCTTGTGATGATGGTTGTTAACAATCAAGGCATTGAGTTCTTGAGCTTGTGTGGTAATAATTTGGACAAAGGAACAGGAAAATGGTAAAGGGAAAATAAAAGGGGTCTGGAGGGGTGGATGGGACCATGGATAAAAAATGGTGTCAAATGATAGGTACCACTACGATTAGGATGAAAAGGGGGATCCAAAGGGATATGAGCCAAATAAGGGTGTTGGAGACGGGCCGGGTCCACAAAAAAGAAATTGTGTTAAAAATCAGAGGTACCACTGGAATTGAGATGAAGAGAGGAACCTAGTGGGATAAGTCCCAAATAAGTGTGTCAGTGGGACCACTATACTCTTTTTTTTTAGTCCTGCAGAATTATACTCCGGCCTGAATAATATTGCAGTGACGAAATGCCCAAATGCTTAACATGAAGAAATGTGTAGTAATTTCACAACAAAAATCGACAAGGCACAGTTACATGACAATATATCTTGTCCATTCTATTTTTTTTGTTGCTTCTGTTCCCAGGGGTAGGATATTCAACGTTTCTACAAACAAGGGTTTGCCCTGTGCTATAGCTCTTTGATATACATGCGGGGTCCAACAATAGTACTCGACCCAATATCTCAGGGCACCAACTAAGGAGGCTATATTGTGCCCTTAGCTGTACTACCCGACTACCCAGGTACTAGAGAGTATCTTCCTGGGTGCTGTTATAGATGGCACTATAGTAGTCAGGCAATCGATTGGTTTATCTATGGAGGGCTTCAGGAGATCTAGACCAATCCGTATACAAGTGTTGTTTAATGTGCTACCACTCGAAGGGGTACCAACATGGGTTACAAGGGTGGCCAACATATGTGCGCTTAGGTACCACTTGTATTTCCTACGTGTATGACTCCCTCACCACAAGTTTATCTGCGTAACGACATATCTCTATAGCTTTAAGACACCAGAATACGTCTCTACCCTGAAAAAATTTAACCCACAATTTTATGCCGAGGAAAGTGCTTTGATACCGGTTGTAGTATTCCATATATAAAATAATATGCAGAACATAAATATTTTAACCAGAAATGGCACAGAAGCAATGATATAATCAGAACAATACAAGAATAATACTATAATAACACCATAAAGAGCACTTTGATCACTGATAGCAATGTTCACTTGCCTCTTCGAGGGGAAACCTCCAGCAGAGAAAATATCTATTATGATAATATCCAAGACAAGATTTCTCATACACTCTACTTCTATTTATACTAAGTCTATCTATCCAAAAGAACAATCTAGAGGAAGATCCTTCTAGAAGTGGAAGCTTCTATTAGGTCTTCTTACACTTGATTTATTCTTCCTTATTACTAGGCCTTATTAATATTGGCCTTTATTACATGGAATTATATTATTCTACCTATGTGAGGGGTTAGGGAGGTTAGGTCCCTAACATAGGGTGCACTAGGATATCTAGAAATTAGGTCAATCTCTTCACTTAAGGTTCCTCAACAAGATGGTTAGGGTTTCGTTGCTGTAGAAAAAAAATTGACTGCAACTGGAACTGTTGTCGTAGGAAAATTCCCCTGCAGTTAGGTGAATGACCTCTTGGATCCTAGACCCCTATGACCAAGATAGAAAAATGCTAAAAATTGACACTAACATTCCTTTAAATGCAGCTAAACTAGTCAAAAGCAAAATAGGAAGAAAAGAGGATGTACCTTTTTCTAAAGCTTGTTCTTGGTCGGTCCAAACTGAACTTGATCTTCAGTCCCTTTAATGAGATCTGCAATTCAATAGACAATAAAGACAATGCATGCTTCCTATTCTACCAAGATTAGTTTAAACTAGATTTATCAAGAAGAGACAAGCCTATGCAATCATACACAAACTTGAAGGAAACATGCCAAGCATATATTAATGAGAACATAACAAGGTACTTACAATATGTAGATGCAGATGCAACAACCTCACCAAGTCCTCCTTGTCCAACCCCTTACTCGAAAGATCCATGATCAAAATGACAATACTTTTCACTAATATTCTCCTCCTTTTCACGATGAGAATGCCTTCTTTTATAGGCTTTAAGAGGCTCAACCACCTTAGTTATCTTTGGAATAAGTTGAGGATATGACTCCATCAGTTGTGGTATCTCCCTTAGATACATCCTAAAGCTTGGAATCGAGCCAAACCAACTTGGATAATTTCTAGTTGTTCTTAGAGTTAAGGGGGATTTCTCCCCAAGAATCTCTCAACCAATCGACGCTCCCTCAAGGTAACAAACTGCTATAACGCTCTCTGCTAAGTGTACAAAGAGCACTAGTGGTCCCTGCAAGTGATCAGGGGAGTGTTGATCTCCAAAAATTCGTTTAAGATGATAATTTCCCAAGGCAAAAGAATGTATAATCTTTCCAAATGATGTTTTTTCCTTTTCTAACATGTCTTAGAGGGTGTATCAAGTGTTCTTATGGTGTCGTCCGCAATGCGACACATGCAGGACAAAAATACGGTGTTTGCGACACTTACGATAATGATAATGGGACATTATCGAAGTGAGGAATTTTGATGTGTAATAGATTTCCCCCCAAAGTGCAAAGTCAGAAGACGGGAGCTGATGACTGAAGTGCTTTGTAGATTGTCAAAGCAAGGGTATGGAGTCAGAGAACCTGGTAGAATCTACAAACAACCATCAAACAAATGTTATCATATGTTTCAAACCCAAGGAAGGCACAACTATGCTTGAGTGACAAAGGACTTAAGGTATGGCTGCCAATAAATACACTGCAGATCCATAATGATACTGACTTAAGGGTATAACCACCAAAGATACAATGTGGATCTATACCTCCATGACATGAACTGATCGTAGCCACGAGAAATACACAGTGGATCTACGAGATGATAAAACATAGCCACAGACCAATACAAAGTGGATCTATGTATATCAGTATGCTCAAAATATATCCTTCGCAGCCTGGGAAAGTAGATAACAAAGTGAAATCTCCACCCAGGGTCTTCATCCCAATCTCGATGTAGTATGAGTTTAGCCATGTGAATAAGTGTTTTGATGTCGAACATGGTAGAAACCACTTGATTATCGGTCAATGAGGTAAACCGTTAATAAGTGCGAGGGAAATCACCAATGATGTCAATGACTCCCAAGGTACCTTAGTACAATGCAACGAATGTGAATAAATGAGATGAAGTCGAACATTTATGGAGTCATCCGATTAGAGGTCAATGATGTAAAGCCACTGTTGGAGGCGAGGAGGCCTGCCATTGAGGCATACAGGTCCCAAGGTACTAATTGGTTTCTAAGTCGAATTCCC
>ML778820.1:272138-287624 GCA_009831015.1 Picea engelmannii
ACCGAACAAAAGTTATGTACTCATCATAATCACATTGTGTGTCTTCCATGTATGTTTTGGTATATGGCCTTGATGACAGACGTTGAAATTCCTCTTTTATTATGTTATCGAATGATTCCAATTGAACAAGAAGTGGTTCGAGAGGAGTTTCTGACACATGGGTAGTATGAGGAATGGAATCCTCAACCATAACCAAGGTGCTTTCAGGATTTTCTAACAAAGGAGTAGCAACGCTCCCAGCGTCGGAGCAATTTTCTACCTCTTCATGGTAAATGTGTTTAGGTGAATTATGAGGTAAGGGTTTGTAGTCTTCTGGAGGCAACCCTTGAATCCTACATGATCTATGAAGACCTTTATCGTCTACAGTCTCAATCTTGAAAAATTATTAAATAAAGCTACAACACATGCTAAAAAATATAGAAGAACCAACAAGCAAACACAACCTTCTCTCAATGACTGTACTAGTTGGTGATGAAATCCAACATTGCATGATCAAATTGAGAAGGGGCTAGGATATGAGTGGGTGGAACAGTTATGTTGGTGACCTGATTTACGGACTTATGCCTTGGTGCAAGCTTCCACGCAATAATCATGGATTTACCCTCCAAGGATCCCGAGTGAGTTTGACCAACATATGTTCTAGTTACAACAAAGACTTCCCTTCACCGTCACCTTCTGTGAAGACCCTAAAGATTATGGCTACTAAGGACACCAAATCACAGTCAGCCTTTAGATGGGTATAGTCGACAGTCTAGTCCAAACATATGGGCAGGATAACGAGTCCGAAATCCTTCGAGAGAAATGAGGACAAGTGGACTGGTAGAAATCTAGTTGACCCTGAACGGATTCAGAATTCACGAAGCACCGAGACCAAATGAAGACAGTTGGACCTCGAGAAGAACCCCCAATATTTGATCTTACTACTACGAACGGTTAAACCTCGGAGGGATAATCTCTGCGACTCTCCCGAATGTGACCTCATGCGTAACCCCTATGTGAGAGGGGGATCCCATCTATGCTTATACTAAAATTGGATTTACTCTCCATATCACAAGATGCTAATTTTGTTTTGAATGCTTTGGAGATTTGTACTCACAGCCTAATCCAAACTGCTAATCCTAGTCTAATGTTGGTGGAAGAATCTAAAAAGAAAAATTTCTAGATCGATTTTAATTAGTGTTAATTTTAGTGGTTATTCTTTACTCATAGGTGAATGAGAGTGAAGCTGATGATGTTACGATTCGAATCCCAAATAAGAAAAAGAAAAAATGATAAACACGTGTTTCTTTCAATGAACCTCTATTTACGGGAAGGAGAAGAGTTTTCTTTCACTATCAAACACAAAAATGCATAAATTTCATGCAATTTTTTTCAATAAGAATCCAATTCGATGCTAAATTATTCAGGGATTGTTTCTAATATCCAAAAACCAATCATAAAAAGGTATCTTTTCATTTGAATATGAATATGAATTGATTTAACTTAATGCTTCTTATGCCAAAAGGGTTTCTTTATTGCAGTTTTAGACAATTGGAAGCAAGCATCATACAAACAAAAAGAACACTCTCACAACAATCAAATAAGCAGTAAAAACAAATCCAAACTTTTCAAAAATAAAGCCAAAATAACAAAACTCACTTAAGAAATTATCTTGGAAAGATAGAAAGATCAAAGACCAATTAGAACAATACAAAGATCTCTGAGTTTCCTTGTAAAAACCTTCAAACGATCAGAAGAACGAGAAAGTATAAAAAATGAACTCAAAATATTGAAGAGAAAGAGCGTTTTCAAAACAAGGAAAAAACTTTAAAAAATCCAAACAAAGATAAAAAATTCTTAAAAAGAAAAAGGTTGTAGAATTGATAGAAGACACAAGCCGACATAACAAGTTCCGAGTAAAAGAAGAAACCAAAAAATTACACCCAACAAAAGTATCCAACAATTTTTCAAAAAAGAGAAAAATGGATGCTCTGGTTTTATCAACACCAGAGCACTATAACGCTCCCTAAAGCACTGCAGAGGAGCACCAATACTGAAATCAGCACTCTGGCTATAAAGGAAGAAGGGAACATGTTTCTGAGAATGAAAAAGAATCAACCTAGAAAATAAAAAATCAGGAAGGCTTGATCATCAATTTGTTTAGGATGACTTCGGGACTGACAACAAATGTATAAAAGAGAAAAAATACAGCGAGGAGGATCTAAAGACGAGCAAAAGCTAAGACAAAAACAAGGAAAGAAACAAAAACTGAAAGCTTCGATCCCCAGTGGAGTCGCCAATTTTTGTTGTAGGAGAATTCCCCTGCGGACAGGTGAATGACCTCTTGGATCCTAGACCCCTATGACCAAGACAGAAAAATGCTAACTTTGGACACTGACATTCCTTTAAATGCAGCTAATCTAGTCAAAAGAAAAAGAGGAAGAAAAGAGGATGTACCTTTTTCTAAAGTTTGTCCTTGCTCGGTCCAGAATGAAGTTGATCTTCAGTCCCTTTAATGAGATATGCAATTCAATAGACAACAAAGCCAATGCATGCTTCCTATTCCACCAAGATTAGTTTGAACTAGATTTATCAAGAATAGACAAGACCATGCAATCATACACAAACTTGAAGGAAACGGGCCAAGCATATATTAATGAGAACATAACAAGGTACTTACAATCTGTAGATGCAGATGCAACGACCTCACCAAGTCCTCCTTGTCCAACCCCTTTCTCGAAAGATCCACGATCATAATGATAATACTTTTCACTGATATTCTCCTCCTTTCCACCATAGAATGCCTCCTTTTATAGGCTTTGGGAGGATCAACCACCTTAGTTATCTTTGGAATAAGTTGAAGATATGACTCCATTAGTTGTGGTATCTCCCTTAGATACATCCTAAAGCTTGGATTTGATTCAAACCAACTTGGATAATTTCTAGTTGTTCTTAGAGATAAGGGGGATTTCTCCCCAAGAATCTCTCAACCAATCGACCCTCCCTCAAATATGGAAATAGAGCGCTCCATGAAAGTGAGCAGGGGAGCGTTGATCTCCAAAAATTCATTTAAGATGATAATTTCCCAAGGCAAAATAATGTATAAGATTTCCAAATGATGTGTTTTCATTTTCTAACATGTCTTATAGGGTGTATCAAGTGTTCTTATGGTGTCGTCCGCAATGCGACACATGCAAGACAAAAATACGATGTTTGCAACAATTGCGACACTTACGATAATGATAATGGGACATTATTGAAGTGAGGAATTTCGACGTGTAACAACTGTAACTAAGCAAATCCTCCCAATATATCTTCCAATAGTTAGACTTTCTGAAGATAGTGTGGGCCCATAACCTGTTAGAAAAATAGGTGTGCTCATTTCACCATAGACAATATAGCAATATTGTCACCCAACCATAGGCTGAAGCCACCCCCGAGCACCTTAACCTTGACATAGAGAATAATTTCGGAAGAAAATGCTAGAACCAATAGCCAATCAATGTAGCGTACCTCTCTCCAGAGCTAGCACACAAGGCATAAAGTCCAAACCATAACTAAGAGAAAGTCCAAGCCTAAAATCGAAAATGCAAGTTGCAGTAGTTGTAGTTGTAGTTACTCTCCAAACTTGCACACTTACTAAATTTCTGTAGTTGCGAGTTGGGTATGGTCAAATGAGCTCTGGCATCCTGTATTTATACGGTTCTTTCTTAGCTGTTTGGGCTGACTTCTCTTTCTGGAGGCTAAAAACTCAATATTAATTATTCTCTTTAGTTGACTTGTCTTCTAGGGTTATGTCCTAGGATTTTAGTGTTTCTCTTGCTTACCAGAATATTCTAGTCTTGTCAAGGTTACACGTGGAGGTTAATACCTCCCGCAACTACCAAAATATAAAAAATTCCTTCTATAACATGCTGCCCCTGAGGGCTTCTCAATATTCATTAACACTGTATAAGTTCTCGAAAAAGTTCTTGGGTCTATACAATGCTTGAAAAGCCAAAAAAAAGTCCTTCTCAAAGGAGACTCTATTCTATTTTATACAAAAAAATAGTAACTCCTAGTTGTCTATTCGCCTTCTTCTTGAAGAGGCAGTTACAAAAATGTTAACCTTCTCTTTCCTCATGACAAGTGGCAGAAAGGATGAAATTTGAAGTAGTTAGGAATACGACGAAAGAAAAACATTCATTTGTCCTTTCCTCATGAACTTTTGCTTCAGAGATAAGCTGTCCAAACCTCCAACTGGTTATATAGTGACTCAATTATCCTGTTGTATAGTTGTTCTAGTGTTGCTTCGTTCATGGCGATGCTGTCATCCTTTTCCATTCTTGTCATGTAAGCTTGTATCATAGTGTGAAACTTCACGAGCTGTAGTAGATGCTGGTCAATGAGATCGGTAGAGACAAAGGTTCCTGCTTCGACTGTTTGTCTTCTTCTACTCGTGTTGTCTTGTACTGCATTTGTCAATTATTCTCCGATCAAATTCTTCCTAAGTTCATCTAATCTTGGGAGACGACCATTCCTTATCATCTCTTGGGTAGCTTTGTGAGTCCTTGAACATATCTCCAGTGCCTTGGTTACTTATCTATCTTCCCTTTGCCCTACATGATGGCAATTATCTAATGCATACACATCTATCCTTATTGTTGATTTTGAGGGTCTATACAAATCCAAAGGTGCATTGGGATTTTCTGCTATCCAGGTATCAATCTCAGCTATACCTTCACAAATAGTGTTGTATTGTGTCAACTGCATTTGTATCTGGTTGTTTTGGTAAATAACCATTGCAACCACATTTTGGAAGAGATGTAGATTGACATACATGTCAATGATGACACCTTCCAAATAATTCTTCACTTTTTCCACACTGGTCTTAAAGTTGAGAAGACTCTTTTCATCAATATTTACTTGTTGGAGCCTCTATTATATCTCTTTGATCCTAACCTCTTTTTCTTCGTTCTGCTAGAAAAACCTCTGTATATTGTCTACGGTTGCATCCATAAATGAAAACCTTTCCCTAGCTATTGCCATAGGGTCTTCCCTAACATATACTATGACATGGACTTGAGTAACCACTGACAAAGGGACTCCTTCTATTGCTGGAACCTTTTTCACTCTTTATTGTATGATTCTGTTGGTTTTACTATCGTATGTGAAACTGTGTAGATCTAATATTTTGGCTGACCGAAAAGGTTCCCAGGGCCCAATACCCAAACCACTCCCCATTGTTTCTGCTCCTGTACATGCAGTGGATGTTCCAGGGATATCCAAGTCCATAGGGTGTGAGTCATCCTCTCTATCATCTACATTCCTCTTTTGTCTTTCTTCTTCAACAACTTTATCCGTTGCTTCTTTCTCTGTTAATTCTGATGCCATTCTTTCCGCTTCAACTAGCTCCTTTTCTTTTTCTACAACAACTTTTGCTTCGAATTCATCTTTTGCCTTAACTTTAGCTTTAGCTTTCACTTCATTATTTTCCCTAGCCTTTTCTTTGTTGGCTTCTATTTTTTTTTCTTTTCAACATCATTCCTCCTTTTCAATACCTTCTCTTTGTCTCTTCCCTTTTTATCTGCTGGTGCCTCTTCATCCTCTTATGCAAAACTTGAATGAGTTGAGACAGAGATGGGGGAAGATATATTAACTTCATCTCGCTCTACATCTTTTTTGGCCACCTCTCTTGCATCTTCTTCATCCACAATCCTTCTTTTTGGTTGGCCTCACCTATTGAAAATGATTTCGTCGTAAGTCCTAGCATTATGATGCACTTCCTCTTCTTCCCAAAACTCAGTGGTGTACTCATATAGGAGCCTCATGCTATTGAAGTGTTATTTGACAATGTTCTTAGGGTCATGTCCCCTGAATATTTCCTCTCCAAAGTGGTAGGAAATTAAGACGGGGCTTGTTTGGTGTTTTCAAAGAAATAGTTGCCAATGCAAAGAGGTAGTGGAGGCCACATTGCTTTCTTTGATTTGTATAACATTCCCATGACCCCATGTATGATAGTTTGATATGCCACTTCCTGGAGTACAAGTTTGTTAGGAGCGAACCGAGGGAGTAAGTGGTGTGGTTTCATTACACCTTATACTCTTATATAGGTAGCATGCTCCATTAAATACCAGTCCCCAATCCTTCTTATGAATGCTATGGCCTTGTATGTCATACAAGGTGGGGAGGTGAAAAAAAAATTCATACAATGGAGCAAGGAAGTATTCACAAATTCTTTGATAGTATATTCGGTATTTTTGCTCCCAAAGCACCTTGTAGTAGATGTGGATAGCGACGTTGGTGGGAAAACAACTCCATCCCATGTTTGGGTACTTGTGAGTGATACACATTATGTATAGAATATATGAAGACATATGGAAACTGGGGAAGCTTCCTAGTTGTTCTTGTGTAACTGCAAAAATGGTAGTCTTAAGATTCTCAGACAATATGTCTTCCTAGTTGAATGAGACCCCCACATCTGCACATAAATAGATTAGGATCATGTATGACAGGGGGAAATGAGTTGCGTCTGGTTCCCCATACAACCTGCACAACATGTATACCATATATTGGTAGGGTCTCCTTAAATTGGTCATGGTGCATCTACTCTTGGGCCGATATTTGAACTACTTATCTGCTTTATACCATGCGAGGAATAAATCTTTCAGTGTAAGTTCCAACTCCCTGGGGAGTTGACCATCTAATATTTTGTTCCCATCTTCAATATGGTAACACTTAGCTAAATCATTAGGCCTAAATTAAGGTACAAGTTATTTTATTTCATTAAAGACATATCGACTATTTGTTTCTACGCTTTTCAAAACCCAAGAAATGGTGTCCGCACAAGGGAACACTGTTGGATGTGTTGACACCCTAAAAATTCCCGATTTTCTGATGTTCCTAAACACCTGGAGCTCATATGGTTCCTCTGTCTCTGCAAAGAAGCTGGATTCTTTTAACATATAATATACTTCTCCCCATTTTAAGGTTTCTCCATCTTTGTCTAGAAGTCCCGATGTATCATCATATATGTTTCGACACTTTCTGTCTCTACTGTTTGCTAGGAGCTGCCAGATGGCTCATCCCCTGTTACTTTCATCACTGAATTCTTTCGTGGTGACATGTCTAAACCTGCAGACATGATAAATTTTGAGCATGTTATTTGGAAATACAACTAAATGATCGAAAAATTATAAGAATTATTGAAATTGTCAAGACATGGCAAGATGCACCTCGCAAATGTCAGGTTAATAATAGACAATGCTCAATGAGATTTTGGGGTGAAACACTTGGGGATCTCCCTAGAAAGGTGAAATCAAAGCATAAGAAAACAAATTCCTTAATACAAATCGAAAGAGTTAGCAACAACTGCTTCGATCGCATTGAATGAGTTAGTTACAATTTCTCCAATCGTATCAAAGGAGTTAGTAACAACTCCTCTGAGCACATCAGAGAAGTTGTTGCTAACTCTTCTGATATCTATTCAGAAGGGTTTGTCATCGTATCGAGGATATCAAAGAATTTACCGGGAACTCCTCCGATCGTATCGGAGGAGTTGAAAGTAACTCCTCCGATATGATCGGAGGAGTTGTTTCCATTTGTTCAGAAAATGTGCGGAAGAGATAATGTCAACTCTTTCGAGCATAACAAAGAAGTTAGTAGTAACTTCTCCGATATGCTCAAAGAGTTACTTTGAAAGTCTCCAGTTTTGAACTTAGGGTTTTACGCGAGAGCGATCAAGATAACTACAACTAGCTGGGAGGAGTAAGAGGGAACCTTAGGGCATTCTTAGATCAAGGTCTTTATGCCTTGGATGAGTTTGGGGCTTGCAATGGTTAAGTGAGAGAATGGGGGAGAAGTCCATCGAGGTGTAGGGGGAAAAAATCGACTGGTTATGTATCCCGTAGCCATGAATAGATTCAGAACAAAAAATAACGCTAGAGGGAAAGGGAAAGGTGTGGCTAGTGGTGAAGTTACGAAGAACAAGGGGGAAAAGAGGATTATCGAGCTAGGGAAAAATGATCAAAGACCTAATCCTAGCTTGAAAAAGGGAGAGAGGTGATGACACCTTACTTGGATTATGCTGAAACATGATAGATATGGATAGGGGATATTCTCTAATGACGTTTAGGTCGGTGATCTTATCCTTGATTTTCCCCATTCAATTGCAAATGGTCGAATAACACTAGTCTCAACTCTATTTTGTTTTATAGAAAAATGGTTACTTATGACATTTAATTCCATGGTTGGGGTAGGTTTGTCCGAAGGAGTTAAGAGCAAGTTGTCTGATCAGTTCATAAGAGTTAGAGGTAATTTGTCCAATTAGTTCGGAAGAGTTAAAAGTAACTACTCTGAACATATCAGAGGAGTTAGAAGTAACTCCCCTGATATGATCGGAGGATTTTCCCCCAACTCTCGTGACATCGTTGTGTATCGAAACGAAAGATCAGAACTCCTACGAACTTGTTCAGAGGAGTTTGAAGTAACTTTGTTGATTTAAAAATTGAATCGCAACACCGGGTACTGTTTGTTTTTCAATTTAAACATGAATTAAAAGAAGAATATTGAGATAAAAAAGGGACTTATGAGGCTTTTTCTTAGGCTAAAAAATAAGGGGCTACATTTTTAGGGAAGTAACAAAATCAAAAGGAAAAGAATGGAGGGTTGTAGTGTCTATCACAACAAATGGCTACACACTGGGTGAAGCCTTGGATCTTTGCAAGATGATGTCCACACATTATTTTTTAGGAAGACTGCTCCATCACACAAAATTATAAGGGAGAAAAGATAGGCCCCATAACTTGTATATAGAAAAGAGTGAGGTGATTCAAAGAGGGGTGAGAGCTGTTCCAATTTAACAGATTGGTTTCAAATTTATATCCAAATCTCATGGTAAATGGATAAAAGGAAGGTGTAGATAGTAAAATAGAAATGAAACATCAAGAATGTTGAGAATGCAAATCATAATGCATTTCTCTGGTGTTTCTCCACTGCCAGTGAGCGTCCATAGCCCTGATGGAGATACTTGCATGTCCCATGTGATCTGGAAAGCCTTTCCCCAAGCCTTTAAATTTTATAATATTTGATTCTCTTTTACTTAGAGATATAGGTGGATGGGAGGATTCCAGTTAAACTTTAAAGTCACTAGGGATTACACCTATGATGATGAGATCTGCCAACTTGATTATAAATGAGAAAAATTCCCGAGTCATGATTCCTAGTCTACTATGGACATTTCATTTAGACCATTTTCATTTATCTCGTATAGCATAATGATCTGCTATTGAGATTAGTCTCCTGGCTCACTGTTTCCCCAATGTCTCTTTGTGTTGATAAGATATGTTCCTCCACCAAATCTTGACTTGTGATAGTGCATAAAGAGTTTGCATGTCTGGGGAGATATGTAGATATGACATTGTATCACATAGATGTTTAGGCTCTCTGCACCAGATGTGCTACGTTTAGACACGTGACTTGCTTTAAGTTGCGAGAACTCCAAAATCACAAGGGCAATCATCAAGAAGGACAAAGGAAATTGCTAGCAATCAAACAGATCAAGAGAACCAAACTAACTAAAGAAGAAAAATGAAATGAAAAAGAAAAAGAATCAAGGTTTATTTATGTACAAGTGACTTGTAGTCTCAATTGATAACTAATATAATGTTTCAGGAGTTGGTCGTTTACAGGGAGAGAGTTGACTTCTCCCTGAAGGTTTTGTAATAGAAAAGTTCCTTGGCCAATTTTTTCTTTAGTAAAGTAGGGGCCAAGCCAAAGCTATTGAAATTTTGAATGTTTCCCTTTATCTTCATGTGGCTTGTCCCATTTTAGGGCTAAGTCCCCAACTTGGAACTCTTTCTCACCTGCAAATTTCTTATCAAACCATTGTTTTACTATTTGCTAGTGAGATTCAAACTTGGTTTTGGTTTTGTCACGTATTTCTTCAAGGTTCAACAAGGTATCGATACGACTTTGGATGAAATGGCATTCTTTGCCTTGAGACTATTGTGTAAGTTGGAGGGAAGGTAGGTAAATGTTTGACTATAAAACAACTTCTTTTCTATACACATGAAAATAAGGCAAGGTTCTGATGGAAGCTTTAGGAGTGACACGATCTTCCCAGAGAGAATTTTGTAATGCATTGTGCCAATTTCTCTGGTGATCAACCATAGTTCATTTAAGGATACAAATGATCTTTTTGTTTGTAGATTCTGCCAGGCCATTTCCTTGGGGATAGTAATTGGCTGAAGCTGAATATTTTATAATAATCCCCTTTTCCAAAGCATACTCAGATAATTTAAAAAATGAGAAGTAAGTAGCATTATCAAATACTAAAGAGTTAGGAATGCCAAACCTCATGATAATGTGTTGATCAAGAAAATTTATTACTATTTCCTCATTCACTTTGATTAAAGGTATTGCTTCAATCCAACGTGTGAAATAATCAGTTGTGGTTAGAATATACCTATGTTGTTTGAATGAATGAGTATTTATATCACCAATAATATCCAAGCTCCATTGCTCGAAGGGTTCTTCCACTACTAGAGGTTGGAGAGGAAGAGAAAATTTACGTTTCCTCCCGACAACTTTTTGACATGCTTCACATCTTCTTGAGTATGCGTGAGCATCCTTGAAGAGTGTGGGGCAATAATATCCTACTCTCAACACTTTGTGAGTTGTCATGTCTCTTATGAAATGACCACCAGTCGGTCCATCGTGCATATATTTTAGGACCTTATCAACATCTTGTCTTTCGAGGCATCTGAGTAACACGCTGTCGTAATTATTTCTGAACAAGATGCTGTGTAATAATTGATACTATAGATATTTCAGCCACAAAAATCTTTTTTTCTTGGCATT
Source organism: Picea engelmannii (assembly GCA_009831015.1). Taxonomy (NCBI): domain Eukaryota; kingdom Viridiplantae; phylum Streptophyta; class Pinopsida; order Pinales; family Pinaceae; genus Picea; species Picea engelmannii. The sequence goes on from ML778820.1 coordinate 282,957, forward strand.
GAGATGGTCCAGATTTGTTCCATGCTACAAATAATATTTAAGATCACTGTAACATGATCCTTCAATGGATGGAACATATGGAACCTTTTGAGTATACATTATCGATTCATCTTGCCAACCATCCTCCTCTTGTTCTTCAACGTCATCTCCTCATGTCACTAATTTACACAAGCATTGACCTTTCACGAGGTTGGCTGGTTTGAATTTGAGGTTATACTCTTGTAGAGCTATCATCCAACTCCTTCGGCTTTCATCCAATTCCTTTTGAACGAACATGAACCTTACTTCTGGGTGTGGGACAATGACTTTAGTGTGATTTTTTAGGATATAAGGTTTGAACTGCTTGATTTATTTATGAATGGTGAAGTATTTCTTGTCCACCAGAGGATAATTCAATTCAACACCTTGCAACCCGGTGCTCATAAATGCGACAAGGTATTCATCTCCTAGTTCATCCTTTTGTGTGAGCACTGCTGCTAGCGAATGATCAAACACGAATTATATAACACAAATTCTTTGGAAAAATTAGGGCTCCGAAGAGATGGTGCATTGGCTATAGCGGTTTTAATGTTTGTGAATGCTTCCTTCTCCAATAGTGTCCATTTGAACTACATGTCCTTTTTAATAATCTTTTGTAAAGGTTTCACAAATTTAGCAAAATATGGAACAAATCTTCTTACAAAATTGATTCAGTCTAAGAATGATTACATGTACCTCTTGCTGCGTGGTGGAGAAATTTGTAGAATGGCCTTGGTTCTCTCTGGATCCATCGAAATCCCATCTTTATAAAATACCTTCTGAAAAAATGAATATAGTTTTTTTTGGATTAAGAGAAATCCCATACTTTCTGCCTGTTCAAAAATCCGTTTCAGATATTTTGGGTGGTCTACTCTCTTTTTAGAATAAACAGTGACATCATCAAGGTAAACCACCACACTCATCAAGGTAATACCTTGAAAGCAAAGTCCATTACTCTCTGAAAGGTAGCCCCTGCATTCATAAGAACAAAGGGCATTTGTCTATAAGCATAAGTCCCCCATTTAGTTCGAAAAGTGGTCTTTAATCGGTTTGGTTCGGCCATGAGAACCCAATTGTATCCCAAAAATATGTCTAATAGAGATAATAGCTGAGACCTAGAGAATATTTGTAGGATTTGTTCCAATGGGGGAACTTGATAGTTATCTTTGTCGGAAGTGCGATTGAGATTCTGGAAATCTATGTAGATTCTTATTTGTCCTAAATTTTTCGATACAGGCACCATATTATATACCCAAGTCGAATGTCTCACTTTGAAAATGATCCGGGCATCTAATAACTTCTCGAATTCCTTTTGTATCAGAGGTTCGAGAGTCAGATGTATCTCTCTAAGCTTCTGTTGAAACAACTTGATCCCTTCTTTGACGGGAATCACATGTTGTGTAATCCATGTATCATATGTCTTCAAGTCGTCATACGTCCAGGCAAAACATCTCGATACTTCTTGAATAATTCCGTGAATGTGTGTTTTTCTAAATCTTAACAAAAGGTGCCCAGGTTAACATACTTAGGCTATTCAGATCTTCCCAGATTGACCAAGAAATGCATCATAGTGGATTTGTTGGTTTTTGGATTAGCTGGCCTTCTGAACTTGGATTGTAAATCAAATAATTTTTCAAGAGTCAAGACTTTCTTCAGAACATAATTTGTCTTCACCTTATTAGCTTCTTCTCGATAAGTTTGTAACTCTTGTTGATGTACCTCATCATCGATCATTGATTCTTGGAATGTGTCTGAACAAGTAAGAAAGTTGATAGTTTGAGAATCACTGTCAAACACTCTCCAACTAGTGGCATTGTTAGGTACGGAGGGGCTAAACAACATTTCAATTGAAAAACCATCATCAGGAGGAAAAAACCTAGATTTTGCATTGGCCAAAATATCCGCATCTATATTTTGGTCACGAGGCATATAATTAATATTAAATGCATCAAATGAATAAAGAAGATTCCATACCTCTTGCTGATAGGATTTCATATGTGGAGATAGGCAATGAATAGTATTTCTTACCTATCGAACAATGATCTCAAAATCACCAAACACTTTAAGGTATTTTACCTTGAGGTCAATGAATTTTTTTAAGGCCTTGCACTAAGGCTTCATATTCAACAGTGTTGTTGGTGCATTCAAACTCTAAATGACATGATATGAGCATTTTTCCTTGGCTAGGGTCAATTAGGACACATCCTATGTCGGCTCCATCCTGTGTTTTAGAGTCGTTGAAGAACATGGTCCACATATTAGGAATTTTAGTCTTGTTAATCAAACTAAATCCTAAGTTAGTTAGTACTGGACATGCACCATTATGTATTCGTGGGCGGAGGATTGATTGTAGTTATGATGGTATTTCAGAAGTCTCAGCTTCGTAACAACCATAATCAGTTTCTAAAAAATAATTCCCCAAGAAGGAATGAGCAAAGCTTATGGGATCAATTTTACCCTCCAATTTCGTCACTGTGTGTTTCATGTGTGCTTCACTGTTAACACAGATTTGATTGGATTTGCCTTTATAAGGAAGAAAAAAATGAGACCAATCAATAACGAAATAACCTTGTAGTTTGGATGACCAATCTCTGCTTAAGAGCAAACCATAACTCTCTGGTATGTCTACCACAACTATGTCTATAGTTTGATGAACTCTAGGGTCAGATGACAATCTAATTAAAACATCTATGAGTTCCCCTTTTACTTTAACATCTGTCCTATCTAATTGGATGATTTTGGTTTTCATTATTTGTGGGACGACATTTAGTTTTTGGCAAACAGAAAGAGGCATGATATTGGAAGAGGCATCAGAATCTGCTAAACAATTGTGTACATTAAACTTAAAAATTTCATAAGTAAGAAGAAAAGGTGGTGCCTGAGATTTTGAAAAGGCACCTATAATTACTGCGGTTATAGTTGCCGCTATCTCTACTTTGCGGATTTCTTGTGCATCGTTTCTAGGGATTAAGCTTTCAGCAACTACAAAAGTTTTTGTCTGAGTCTCATGGGGTTTGAAGGCATCGTGTAGGAGTTCCCATTGTTTTAGGAGGGAATCTTCTTCATGTCTTCGATTACATTATAATCCAGGGCATGTGAGTTTGAATCGTCATTAGTTTGTCCATATTTTCCTTGAATCACCTTTTCACTATTCCCAACAGTACTAGACGTGCTTTGTTTATCTTTATTTGCTACAACAATCTTGCCAATTTTATTATTAGTTTTCTCTGGAACTGTGTTACATTGTTTTGGGAGAACCGGGGGAGGTGTTATTTTCCTAAGAGAAATTTTATCCTCTTTGCAAGACATAGGGTCAGGGAATGGACCTTTGCTACGTAAGATATAATTTTTTGGAGTGGCAACTTTAATAACTTGTGTATCTCTGACAAGAATTTCTTCAACCTGTTCATCGTCTGATTCTACGCACTGTTCCCAAAAGGGAATAACTGATTCTGGGTGAGTTTCATCAATAGCACCATAAGGATCTTGTGCATGGATTTCATCATCTAAAATCTATTGATCTAGCAACTGGTTTATCACCAGGGTCATAGGGTTGACCCATTGAGGAAATGTTTGTTCAGGGTGATTTTGTTGATGATAAGAGAAAAAAATATCGTTACTGAAACTATCTAAGTTGAAAGCCATATGTGGTAGTTCAGGTGGTTGTGGAGGGTTGTCTGGTTTCTTAAAAAATGGGAGAAAAGTTCGCGGCTTCGATGATCCTTCACCAACATTTTTTAAGTTCCACCATTTCATTGGATAACTTCTTAACCATTTTGACAACATTATTGATATCCTTGGATTCCTTGTGAGGTGGCTTAGTTAATAGCAGTGGCTTCTTCCCAACTGACTTAGTTTCCTAATAACATGGATGTTGGTCATATTCAGATAACTGTAAATGTGTTGAACCTGCACAAGATAGATCTATCTAGAAAATACCACACACATTTGCAGAGAGAAATTGTGAGAGAAGAAGCAAGAGAGAAAGAATGGAAGGATTTTCATTAACCGTAATGAATAATGAATAATTTACACATGGTATACTCTGTATAACTCAATAAATGTGCACCGGAGGAGAAACAATGCGCCATAGTGGTGTTCTAGAGTGATTTGGACACATACCAATAGTTACGGAAGTGAACTGCCACCTAGTCTAGTCTTTCAGGCAGTTACATGAGTGAACTTCCACCTAGCTGAGTTAACTAGTCAACCAGTCTTAAGTTAACTGACTGAAACAGAGTGTAGAGAGGAGTAGATCAAGGAATCAAGGGTAATGCACCAATATGGTGATGAAACAAAGGCTAATGCACATTAGCATGGTGATGATCCCAATGTTGCATGGTGACAAAACCAACACAACATCTAGACTCAACTCAACTAGTCAAACTGAAGAGAATATTCTCGAGGCGAAATATTCTCCCATAAACTTTATGAGACTGAATAATGACTAATAAACAAGGAAAAATCTTAGTACCTTAGGAAAAATATATCCTAGGTGTGTGTGAAGTAACTCCAACACCCCCCCTGAACATCACTATGGTGAAAATAAAGAATGGGTCTCGATAACGAGGCCATGTTAGGTACCCAAATACAAAATATACACTGAAATAAAGTGAGGAAAGAGGGAAAATCTCATGGGAACCCCCCCCC
>ML778820.1:290482-319383 GCA_009831015.1 Picea engelmannii
GTGCCCTGCAAATATCGAAAGATACGCTTTGCAACCTTCCAATGTAGCTCATGTGGCTCCTGCATGAACCTAGCAACTGCACCAACTGCATAGGAGAGGTTTGGTCTGGAGTGTGTGAGATACACCAAGCTCCCCACTAGCTCTTTGTACAGTGTGATGTCAACCAGTGGAGTGTCCCCACCATCCTCAAGTTTGATTCCTGATAGGAAAGGAGTCGGAGCAGAATTCGGTATGTCATGTGAAATCTCCCAAGGAGATCTCGTGCATACTTGGTCCGAGATAGTTTGATTCCTGATGCATCCTGACTGATATCAAGTCCAAGGAAGAAGTGTAGCGGACCCATGTCCGTCATAAAAAACCTATCATGTAGAATCCTATTGAATGCAACAATAGCTGAAGTCGAGCAACCGATGATCAAAAAATAATCAACATACATAACTAAGAGTAGAAGCGAATCAACCATCATGAGCATGTAGACATTCCGGTCTGATTTACAATGTACAAAGTTTTGTGACAACAGGTAGGAGTCCATCTTGGCATACCATGCCCTCATAGCCTTCTTGAGGCCATAAAGTGATTTATCCAGTCGACAAACCAAACATGAATCCTGCATAAATCCTTAGGGCTGCTCCATATATATCTCCTCATAGAGATCACCATGAAGAAATGCATTCTTCACATCCATCTGATGGACTTCCCATCCCTTAGCCACCGCAATGGCAAGTTCCAAATGTATGGAATCCATCTTCGCTACTGGAGCGAAGGTCTCATCATAGTCAATTCCATGCACCTGTTGAAATCATTTGGCAACAAACCTGGATTTGTGTCTACTAATCTGTCCATCCACTGCACTCTTGGTATTGTAGACCCATCTGCATCTGACAAGTTTCCTTCTAGAAGGAAAGAGAACTAGAATACACTCAGTACTCTGTGAATCAAGTGCCTTCCTCTTTTCAGAGGGAATCCGGGCCCATGCACGTGAACCAAAAATATGAAAGTGGGTCACTTATGGTTTAAGGCCACTCTAAGCGTCATAGGGGGTATTATCCTTGACATATCTATGGGGATATTTGTTTTGGATGTATGTTGCACAATTAAGTGATTCAACCCATAGTCTATGTGGTAGTGACTTTGCATGTAACATGCAATATGCCATCTCTTTTAGAGATATATTTTTCCACTCAGCAACTCCGTTTTGCTGCGGAGTATAGGGAACAATGTGTTGCAACTGGATCCATGCCTCATGAAAAATATTTTGTATCTCATGATTGACATACTCTCCCCCATTATCAATTCGAAGGACTTTGATTTTCCTTCTTGAATATGTCTCAACCAGGGCTTTGAAATATTTGAGGTGTTGAAAGACCTCAAATTTTTGCCTGAGAAAGTAAATCCATGTGAAACGTGAGAAATAGTCAACAAAAATGAGAACAAACCTTGCTTTGCTTATAGATGGATGCGGAAAAGGACCCATGAGGTCACTATGGATCAGATCTAAAGGAGAGGAAGCTCTCTGAGTCTTTCCTTTGTTGAATTTCTCTTGAGGGTGTTTTCCAAGAACACATCCCTCACATAATCCTTTGGAGAAATGAATTTTTGGCAGACCATCAACCGATATTTGCTTGCTAAGATGTTGCATATATCTGAAATTCAAATGTCCGAACCTTTCGTGCCATATCCTACTACTTTCATCAGCATGGGTAAGCAGTAAAGTAGAATCTGGTTCAATAAATTCAGAAAATGTATACAATCTAGATTGATAATTTACCTCATTGGTAGAAACCCTGGAATTGGTTTTCATGTCATAGATTTCCACTGCATTTGGTGTGAATATGAATTTCTTTCCAGTGCAAGAATTCGTCATCTGATACACGAAGAGAATATTGATGGAAAGTTTGGGAATGTGCAACACATTTTCGAAGCTTCCGTTGGTTAGTTCAATCCTTACTTTGTCGGTGACCTCGACTAGAGAGTTGTCCCCCATCAGAATAGGAGGACCTTTGCATGCATCCAATGAATAATAGATTGCTTTTGTGGCATCCATGTGATGTGATGCTCTTGAATCTACGATCTAAGCATCGAGAGAGGAGTTGATGGAAATCAAGGCATGACTAGAATTTCCTTTCTTGGGATTCTGATCTTCTGGCTTCTTATTCTTGGCACCCTTAGGGATGCGATCTCCAAAGTTGTTTTGATTGAGTATTTGAGTCATTATATCTATTTTTTGTTGCATGCATGCGGATTCTGTTTGGAATCCTTTATGGAAGTACGTGCATTTCTCCCCATTTCTTCCCTTTCCACCTTTGGATCCGGAGGCATCGGTGAAGGGTTTTGAGTACCCTTCCTTCTTCGGATGTGCATGATATTTCCTTTTGTCTTTATATTTAGATTTATGATATTGATGGCTTCCATATTGCACAGTAAGTGCATGCACCTTTAGGCCTTTGATTTTTCCCATGTTGTTGAGCTTGGTTTGTTCTCGTGTCAGGGATTCGATAAAGTCCTCAAGAGAAGGTATCTTCCATGTGGCTCCAAAGGTGATTTTTTCTGAATGGAATGTTGATATGAACAAGGAGAATTCAAGACCAAGTTTGGAGAGAATGGTGAGAACCATTTGTTTCTCCTCCTTAGATTTATCAACCCCGCAAGATTTGAGTTGCGAAAGTAAATCCTTGAATTTTGTAAAGAAATATTGGATATTGTCGAATATTTTTGGATCCAATGTGAGAAATTACACCTCCAGCATGTGTCCCCTCATCTCATCCCATTTTCCAAATATCCCTTCCAAGGTGGTCTGAGCTTAATTGGGGGTTTTACAGGAAGATATGTGAAAAAGGAGATCGAGAGAAATAAGACTGCAAATCATTCTGAATGCTTCATCCATTCGATTTAGATACTTGGATTTTTCTATGGATGATGTTGGTTCTATGTCTATATTCAAGGTTAACCTATACAATCCTCTGGCTCGAAAATGTATGACTATTTTCTCCTTCCATGCAAAGTAATTGTAAGGTGTAAGAATGAATTCTTTTGGGAAATCCATCTTTCTGTTGTCTTCAATATTTTGTACCTGCAAAAAATTTGGTGTAGATTTTTTCTTAGCAGTCCGTCGGATTTGATACCATGCAATTTTTTTGAACCTGCACAGAATACATCTAGCTAGAAAATACCACACACATTTGCAAAGAGAAATTGTGAAGGAAGAAGCAAGAGAGAAAGAATGGAAGAATTCTCATTAACTGTAATGAATAATGAATAATTTACACATGATATACTCTGTATAACTCAATCAATGCACACTGGAGGAGAACCAATGCACCATAGTGGTGGTCTAGAGTGATCTGGACAATGTGTAAAAACAATTACAGGAGTGTATTGCCACCTAGTCTAGTCTCTTAGGCATTTACGGGAGTGAACTACCACCTAGTTGAGTTAACTAGTCAACCAATATTCAGGTAACTGACTAAAAAAAAGTGAAGTGAGGAGTAGATCAAGGAATCAAGGGTAATGCGCCAGTCTGGTGATGAAACCAAGGATAATGCACATTAGCATGGTGATGATCCCAATGTTTCATGGTGACAAAACCAATACAACATCTAGACTCAACTCAACCAGTGTGTCAACTGAAGAGAATATTCTCCAGGTGGAATATTCTCCCCCAAAATTTAGGAGATTGAATAATGACTAATAAACATAGGAAAAACCTTAGGACCTTAGGAAAAATAAATCCTAGTGTGTGTGAAGTAACTCCAACAATAACTCTCTTTCCACAGTCTCAACCTCATCAAAGTTTAATGCCAATGTGTTTCTATTAGATCGTTTTACAAACATCCCTATGGAGGGGGTTAATGCAGCTATACAATATTCAATGGTTAACAACTGAGCGAGGGTGACCTCATGAGAAAAATTAATGAAGACATTAATAAATATTTGGTTAAAATCTTTTACTCTTTCCCTCTTGTCCATTTTGATGGCTCCTAGTTCATTATGTAGGGATGCAATTGTTTTCCTTTCTCCAAACTTTCTCATAAAGATCCTTTCGAAACTATCCCAATTTGTAATAGATCTGGAAGGTAGGTTGAAATACCAAGTAGAGTCTTTCCCAGAAAAGGTATAAGGAAATAACCTACACACTACGTCATCATGTTGAACACCTAGAAGATGTAAGGCCAAAAAGAAATTATTGACATGGTCTTTCGGGGATCCGGGTTTGTATGGGTCGAATTTCGGTAAGAGTTTATCAAACTTCTTTGGCATTTCATGAAGTTCTCCAGCTACATCGAGAGCTCCTTGGGCTCTCTGTCATGGTATAACTTCTTTGTGAATTCTGTTTTCCCCCATTATTTGTTCTATGGTGATTTCTGGTTGTTCACCTTCAAATTCTTCTCCGGGTTCAATTAGGAAACGAGCAACTCTGCTCAAAGGTAGTGGAACCTCTTATGATGCAATTTCAATAAGGTCATCTACAGAGTCAACGTAAAAATAAGGATCTGTATTTAGACATTCTACATGGGTCACTTTTCTCCTAGGGAGTTCAGAGGATGTAGTTAATTTTCCAAGAAATTTTGTTTAAGCACGTGTAATTCTACGGGTTTTTTGAAGCTCTTCTTGTGGTATGCGAAACCAAGTCTCAGTATGTATTTCGGGACTGCCTGAGGCACTTCCAAAATTAGGCTTTGAGTCCTCGTATGTAACTTCCTGTTCAGACTCAACTCGAGGGAACAAGGTATGTTGAGAGTTGGGATTACTCGTGGAACACTGATTTTGGTTATTGTGTAATTCATGTATATAACCCATAAAAGATGGCCCTCCTTCTAGCGCCAATTTTGTTGACGGGTTCAACTTTTCCCAACAACAACAAGGGGTACTCCCCAGTATGCGATCCCAATTAGACTATACACCATTTGGATTAGGAGTCCCATCCAGAATTTGGCCCGACTGTCATTTATTATTTTTTTAGGTTTTCATACCAGTTACGGTCCGGTGTATTGATGAAGTGGGTGGATGTAATGTAGAGATATAGATGAAAACTATGTATGTAAAGACAACTAATCTATGCTAACCTATCCTAGCTAGGAGCACGCTAGAGTAACTGATGAGTTATAATGCAACTAGAATTTTACACAACTTTTATACAGTTAGTTGTAACAAAAGAGGAAGATTGGAGACAATTGCATACATATGTGTATAATCAGATTAGTCTAGATCACAACAACATATACAGTAATAACCCATAAATCTCAAGGAATTAAAATATTCAAAGAAATGTCAATAACTGCAGAATGACAAGGATTTTATAAGAATTAGTCTACAACAAACAAAGCATTCTTACAGTCCATAGAAATAACAAATATATCCACTTGAAGTAGTTCAAAGATGCGATCAGTTTCTACACATAATTCCTTCTATAACATGCTGGCCCTAAGGGCTTCTCAATATTCATTAACACTGTATAAGTTCTCGAAAAAGTTCTTGGGTCTATACAATGCTTGAAAAGCCAAAAAAATGTCCTTCTCAAAGGAGTCTCTATTCTCTTTTATAACTCCTAGTTGTCTTTTTGCCTTCTTCTTGAAGAGGCAATTACAAAACTGTTCACCTTCTTTTTCCTCATGACAAGTGGAAGAAAGGGAGAAATTTGAAGTAGTTAGGAAAATGATGAAAGAAAAACAATCGTTTGTCCTTTCCCTATGAACTTTTGCTTCAGAGATAAGCTATCCAAACCTCTAATTAGTTATATAGTGACTCAATTCTCATGTAGAATAGTTTTTCCAGTGTTGCTTTGATCATGGTGATACTCTCATCAAGGGAACTCATATCCTTTTATAGTCTTGTCATGTAAGCCTGTATCATAGTCTGAAGCTTCACCGACTGTAGGAGATGCTAGTTAATGAGATCTATAGAGAAAAAGGTTGTTGCTTCGATTGTGTGTCTTCTTCGACTCGTGTTATCTTGTTCTGCGTTCACCAATTTTTATGTGACCAAATTCTTCCCAAGTTCATCTAATCTTGGGAGACAACCATTCCTTATTAGGTCTTGGGAAACTTTGTTAGTGCTTGAACATATTTCCATTGCCTTGGTTACTTCTCTATCTTCCCTTTTCCCTACCTACTGGAAATGATCTAATCCATACAACTTTGTCTTTCTTGTTGATTTTGAGGGTCTATACAACTTCGAAGGCACATCGGGATTCTCTGCTATCCAGGTATCAATGTCAGCTATACCTTCATGGATAGTGTTGTATTGTGTCAACTGCATTTGTATTCGATTGTTTTGGTTAATAATTGTTGCAACCACATTTTGGAAGAGATGTAGATTGGTATACATGTCAATTATGGCACCTTCCAAATCATTCCTCACTTTTTATGTACTAGCCTTAAAGTTGAGAAGACTCCTTTCATCAATCTTTAGTTGTTGGAGCCTCTCTTCTAGCTCTTTGATCCTCACCTCTTTTTCTTTGTTTTGCTGGCACAACCTCTATATATTGTCTACGGTTTCATCCATAAATGAAAATCTTTCCCTATTTGTTTCCACATGGTATTCCTTGACATCCCCTGTGACAAGGACTTGAGTAACCACTAACGAAGGGTCTCCTTCTGGTTCTAGAACCTTTTTCACTCTTTCTTGCATTATTATGCCGGTTTTACTATCGTATATGAAACTGCATAGATTCAATATTTCCGCTGACCAAAAAGGTTTCCAGAGCCCGAGACCTAAACCACTTCTCATTGTTTCTGCTCCTGTACCTGTAGTTGATGTTCTAGGGATATCCAAGTCCATCGGGTGAGAGTCACCCTCTCTATCATCTGCATTCTTCTTCTGTCTTTATTCTTCAACAACTTTATCTGGTAATTCTTTCTCTGATAATTCTGCTATCATTCTTCCCGCTTTAGCTAGCTCCTTTTCTTTTTTCTGCAACAACTTTCGCTTCGGCTTCAACTTTTTCCTCAACTTCAACTTTAGCTTTAACTTCATTTTCTGCCCTGACCTTTGCTTTGTGGTCTTCTATTTTTTGTTTCTTTTTAGCATCATTCCTTCTTTTCAATACCTTCTCTTTGTCTCTTCTCTTTTCATCTGCTGGTGCCTCTTCATCCTCTTCTGCGGAACCTGAATGAGTTGAGATAGAAATGGGGGAAGATCTCTTAGCTTCATCATGCTCTACATCTTTCCTGGTTGCCTCTTACAGCTTCTTCGTTCGCAATCCTTCCTTTTGGCTGGCCCTGCCTGTTGAAAATGACTTCATTGTAAGTCATGGAATTTTGATGAACTTCCTCTTCTTCCCATAACTCAGTGGTGTACTCATACGAGGGCCTCATGGTATTGAAGTGTTCTTTGAAAATGTTCTTAGGGTTATGTATCCTAAATATTTCCTCTCCAAAGTGGTAGGAAATTAAGACGTCTACTTTCGTCTAGGCTTTTTTGGTGTTTTCAAAGAAACAATTTCCAATGTTAAGAGGTAGTGGATGCCAAATTGATTTCTTTGATCTGTATGACATTCCCCCGACCCCATGTATGATAGTTTGATATGCCACTTCTTGGAGTACAAGTTTGTCAGAAATGAACCGAGAGATTAAGTGGGGTGGTTTGACTGCACCATATATTCTTATATAGGTACCTTTCTCCATTAAATACCATTCCCCAATCCTTCTTATGATTTCTATGGTATTGTCTGTCATACAAGGCGGGGAGGTGCAAAAAATAAATTCATACAATGGGGCAAGGAAGTGTTCGTAGATTCATTGATAGTCTGTTCGGTATTTGTGATCCCAAAGCACCTTGCAGTAGATGTAGATAGCGATGTCGGTGGGTAACCAAATCCATCCCATGTTTGGGTACTTGTGAGTGATACACATTATGTCTAGAAGATATGAAGACATATGGAAGCTGGGAAGTTGTGCTTGTGTAACTAAAGAAATGGTAGCCTTGAGATTCTCAGACAATATGTCTGCCCAGTTGAATGATCCCCCCACATCTGCACAAATAAATTAGTGGAATATATGACAGGGGGAAATGAGTTGATTTTGGTTCTCCGTGCAACCTGCACAACATGGATACCATATATTGGTAGGGTCTCCTTAAATTGGTGATGGGGTATCGACTCTTGGGATGATATTTGAACTGCTTATCTGCTTTATATCATGCATGGAATAAATCTTTCGGTGTAAGCTCCAACTCATTGAGGAGTTGACCATATAGTCCTTTGTTCCTAGCTTCAATGCGGTAACACTTATCTAAATCATCAGGCCTGAACGAAGCTATAGGTTGTTTTCTTTCATTAAAGGCATATCGACTATTTATGTCTGCACTTTTCAAAATCCAAGAAATGGCATCCACAAAAGGGAATACTGCTGGATGTGCTGCCACCCTGAAAATTCTCGATTTTTTGATGTTCCAAAACAATTGGAGCTCACCTGGTTCCTTCGCCTCCGTAGAGAAGTTTGATTTTTTAAACATATAATATACTTCTCCCCATTTTAAGGTTTCTCCATCTTTGTCTAGAAGTCCCAACGTATCATCATATATGTTTCCAAAACTTTTTGTCTCTACTGTCTGCTGGGAGCTGCGAGATGGCTTAGCTCCTATTAGTTTCATCACCATCTTCTTTCGTGGTGACATGTCTGAACCTATAGACACGATAAATTTAGATCATTTTATTTGGAAATATAGCTAAATGATCGAACAATTATAATAATTATTGAAATTGTTTATACATGGAAAGCTGCTCCTCGCAAATGTCAGGCTAATAATAGACAATGCTCAGTAAGATTTTGGGGTGAAACGCTTGGGGATCGCCCTGGAAAGGTGAAATCAAAGCATAAGAAAATAACTTCCTTAATACAGATAGAGAGAGTTAGCAACAACTCCTTTGATCGCATCATAGGAGTTAGTAATAATTCCTCCGATGACATCAGAGGATTTAGTAACAACTCCTCTGAGCACATCGAAGAATTTGTTGCTAACTCTTATGATATATATTTTTAAGGGTTTGTCATTGTATCGAGGAGCTCAGATCATTTACCAGGAACTCCTCCGATCATATCAGAGGAGTTTAAAGTAAGTCCTCTGATATGATCAGATGAGTTGTTTTCATTTGTTTCAAAAATGTGCAGAAGAGATAATGTCAACTCTTTCGAGCATATCAGAGAAGTTAGTAGTAACTTCTCCGATATGCTCGAAGAGTTACTTTGAAAGTCTTCGATTTTGAAGTTAGGGTTTTCCGCGACAAGGAGAGCGATCAAGAGAACTACAACTAGCTTGGAGGAGTAAGAGGTAACCTTAGGGATTTCTTAGATCAACGTCTTTGTGCCTTGGATGATTTTGGGGCTTGCAATGGTTAAGTGCGAGAATGGGGGAGAAGTTCATCACGATGAAGGGGGAAAAAACCATTTGGTTATGTATTTTGTAGCCATGAATAGATTCAGAATAAAACATATAGATAACGGGAAAGGGAATGGTGTGACTAGGGGTGAAGTGACGAAGAACAAGGGGGAAAAGAGGGTTATCGAGCTAGGGAAAAATGAACAAAGACCTAATCCTAGATTTAAAAAGGGAGATAGGTGATGACACCTTACCTAGATTATGTCGACACGTGCTGGATATGGATAGGGGATATTCTCGAACGACGTTCAACTTGGTGCTCTTATCCTCGATTTCCCGTTCAATTGCAAATGGTCAAATAACGCTAGTCTCAAATCCGTTCCATTTTATAGCCAAATGGTTAGTTATGACATTTAATGCAATGGTTGGGGTAGGTTTAATCGGAGGAAATAAGAACAAGTTGTTTGATCAGTTCGGAAGAGTTAGAGGTAAGTTGTCTGATCAGTTTGGAAGAGTTAGAAGTAACTCCTCTAAACATATCGGAGGAGTTAGAAGTAAATCCCCCGATATGATCGGAGGAGTTTCCCCCAACTCTCATGATATCATTGTGTATCAGAACAAAAGATAGGAACTCCTCTGAATTTGTTTGGAGGAGTTTGAAGTAACTTTTTCGATTTAAAAATTGAATTGCAACACTAAGTACTATTTTTTTTCCAAGTGAAACATGAATCAAAAGAAGAATCTTGAGATGAAAAAGGGACTTATGAGGCTTTGTCTTGGGATCAAAATAAGGGGGCTCCATTTTTAGGGAAGTAATAGAATCAAAAGAAAAATAATGGAGGGTTGTAGTGCCTGGCACAACATATGTGTTCCAAAAAATTGATTACGCTTCTTCATTTACCTTTGTTAGAGGTATGGTCTCTATCCATCGCATGAGGCAACTAGTAGAGGTGAGGATGTACCTGTGTTGTCTTTATGAGTAAGGGTTGATTTCCCCAATAATATCTAAGCCCCATTGCCTGAATGGTTTTTCAACAGTTATAGGTTGGAGATGAACAACATACCTATTCTCTCTTCTGAAATATTTCTAACAGATGTCACAACTCTGGGCATAGGTGTGTGCATATTTGAATACCATTGGCCAATATTATCCTGCTCTTAGAATTTTATGGGCGATAGTCTCCCCAACAAAGTGTCCTCTGGCTAGTCTGTCATGAATTTCCTTGAGGACTTTGTTGGCATCTTGTTTTTCCAAACATCTAAGGAGAACACCATCATAATTCATTTTGAAAAGTACGTCGCTGACTAACTGATAATGTGTAGATTTTAACCTTAGATCTCTTTTCTATATAGAGTTAAGATGTGCCGGGGCAGTTCCATGTTGCAGATACTTCTCAAGATTGTTATACTGTGAATTTTCAAGTGCTGGTATATAAGAGGGTTGTTGTACACACATTGCTGATTCTTCTTCCCATCCCTCTTCCAGTTGATCTCTCGAGTCCATAGCTAAAGGCCTTGATCTTTGACGATACTTGCAGGTTTGAATTCAAGGTCATATTTCTATAAGGCAGTCATCCAATGTCATATTTCTATAAGGCAATCATCCAATTTCCTTGACGTTATCCTAACTATTTCTAAACGAAAAATGATCTCATGGATAGGTGAGGAACAATAACCTTGGTGTGGTTATTTAATATATAAGGTATGAACTATTTGATAGCTTTGTGAACAAAAAACGCTTGTTTTTCCACAATTGGGTAGTTTAGTTCAACACCTTGTAGACCTGTGCTCATAAATGCAATAGGACATTCATTCCCTTGTTGATCTTTCTAGGTGAACACTGCTGCAAGAGAATGATAAGAAGGAAATGTGTATAGCAAGAAATCTCCGGAGAATTCTAGAATTTGCAGTGCGAGGGCTTATGCTATGGAAAATTTGACCTTTTCAAAATATTCCTTCTCTACAGATGTCCACTTGAACTCTGCTTATTTTTTAATCATCTATTGGAAAGGTTTGACTATTTCTGCAAAATCGGACATGAATCTCCTCATGAAGTTGATATTTCCAAAGAATGACTACATTGATTTTTGTTGTTGGGAAAGGGGATCTACATGATAGCTTTAGTTCATTCCGGATCAACATAGATCCCCTATTTGGAGATGATATTCCCAAGCAATTTACCTTCTAAAACAACAAAGACACTCTTTTTTGGGTTTAAAGATATTCCATACTTTTTGCATCTTTAGAAAATTTGTTTCATATGGTGTGGATGGTCAGTTATTTTCTTAGAATATACAATTACATCATAGAGATATACCACCACACTTTTACCAATTAGACCTTTGAAATATATGTCCACTGCTCTTTGGAAAGTTTCTCCTATGTCGATCAAGCCAAAGGGAATTCTACAATAAGAAAACATTCCCCACTTTGTTCAGAAAGTGGTCTTCAATCGGTCAGGTTCTGCTACAAGAACCCAATTATATCTAGAAAACCCATTTAACAAAGAAAATATTTGTGAACCAGAGATGAGCTAGAGTATTTGTTCCATAGGGGGATGAGATAATTATCCTTGTTAGAATATTGATTTAGATTTATGAAATCCATGCAAAGTCCGATTTCTTTAGATTTCTTCCTGAATGGTTCCAGATTAGATACGTAGGTTGAATGCCTAACTTTAAAAATTATCTAGGCATCTAGCAATATGGTTAGTTATGACATTTAATGCGGTGGTTGGTGTATGTTTGATCGGAGGAGTTAAGAGCAAGTTGTCCGATTAGTTCATAAGAGTTAGAGGTAATTTGTTTGATTAGTTTGGAAGAGTTAGAAGTAAATCCTCTGAATATGTCAGAGGAGTTAGAAGTAACTCCCCCGATATGATCAGATGAGTTTCCCCCAACTCTCGCGATATCATTGTGTATCAGAACGAAAGATAAGAACTCCTACGAACTTGTTCGGTGGAGTTTGAAGTAACTTTTTCGATTTAAAAATTGAATTGAAACACTAAGTATTGTTTGTTTTCCAAGTGAAACATGAATCAAAAGAATAATCTTGAGATGAAAAAGGGACTTATGAGGCTTTCTCTTGGGATCAAAATAAGGGCGCCCCATTTTTAGGGAAGTAACAAAATCAAAAGAAAAAAAAATGGAGGGTTGTAGTGCCTATCACAACAGATGTGTTGTTCCAAAAAATTGATTACACTTCTTCATTTACATTTGTTAGAGGTATGGCCTCTACCCATCCCATGAAGAAACTAGTAGAGGTGAGGATGTACCTATGTTGTCTTGATGAGTAAGGGGTGATTTCCACAATAATATATAAACCCCATTGCTTGAATGGTTTTTCAACAGTTATAGGTTGGAGAGGAACAACATACCTATTCTCTTTTCTGATAGATTTCTAATAGATGTCACAACTCTGGGCATAGGTGTGTGCATATTTGACTACCGTTGGCCAATATTATCCCTCTCTCAGAATTTTATGGGTTGTAGTCTCCCCAAGAAAGTGTCCTCTGGCTAGTCTATCATGAAGTTCCTTAAGGAATTTGTTAGCATCTTGTTTGTCCAAACATCTAAGGAGAACACCGTCGTAATTTATTTTGAAAATTACGCCACCGATTAACTGATAATGTGTATATTTTAACAGTAGGGATCTTTTCTGTATAGATTTAAGATGTGTCGGGGTAGTTCCATGTTGTATATACTACTTGAGATTGTTATACCGAGAATTTTCAAGTGCTGGTGTATAAGAGGGTTGTTGTGCACACATTGTTGATTCTTCTTCCCATCCCTCTTCCAGTTGATCTCTCGATTCCATAGCTTCAGTCACCAATTTATAAAGGACTTGAACTTTGATGATACTTGCGGGTTTGAATTCAAGGTCATATTTCTATAAGGCCGTCATCCAATTTCCTTGACGCTCTCCTAGCTATTTCTAAACGAAAAATGATCTCATGGATAGGTGAGGAACAATAACCTTGGTGTGGTTATTTAATATATAAGGTATGAACTATTTGATAGCCTTTTGAACAAAAAATGCTTGTTTGTCCACAATTGGGTAGTTTAGTTCAGGACCTTGTAGACCCGTGCTCATAAATGAAATAGGGCATTTGTTCCCTTGTTGATCTTTCTAGGTGAGCACTGTTGCAAGAGAATGAGAAGAAGCAAATGTGTATAGCAAGAAATATTTGGAGAAGTCTAGACTTTGTTGTGCAGGGGATTATGCTATGGAAACTTTGACCTTTTCAAAATGTTCCTTCTCTACGGATGTCCACTTGAACTGTGCATATTTTTTAATCATATGTTGGAAAGGTTTGACTATTTCTGCAAAATCGGACATGAATCTCCTCATGAAGTTGATATTTCCAAAGAATGACTACATTGATTTCTTGTTGTTGGGCAAGGGGATCTACATAATATATTTAGTTCATTCTGGATCAACATAAATCCCCTCTTTGGAGATAATATTCCCATGCAATTTACCTGCTGAAACAACAAAGACACTCTTCTTCGGGTTTAAAGATATTCCATACTTTTTGCATCTTTCAAAAATTTGTTTCAGATGGTGTGGATGGTTAGTTATTTTCTTAGAATATACAATGACATCATAGATATAGACCACCACACTTTGACCAATTAGACCTTTGAAATCTATGTCCATTGCTCTTTGGAAAGTTTCTCCTATGTTGATCAAGCCAAAGGGAATTCTACAATAAGAAAACGTTCCCCACTTTGTTTGGAAAATGGTCTTCAATCGGTCAGGTTTTGCTACGAGAACCCGATTATATCTAGAAGACCCATCTAAAAAATAAAACATCTGTGAATTGGAGACGAGCTAGAGTATTTGTTCCATAGGGGGAACGAGATAATTATCCTTGATAGAAGATTGATTTAGATTTCTGAAATCCATGTAGAGTCTAATTTCTTTAGATTTATTCCTAACTGGTACCAGATTATATACGGATGTTCAATGCCTAACTTTAAAAATGATCTAGGCATCTAACAACTTCTTTAACTCCTTTTGGATTAGAGGTTCAAGATTAGGATGTACTTTCCCGAGTTTTTGCTGAAAAAGTTTGACCCTGTCTTTGATGGGAATGGTATGTTGTATGATGTGGGTATCATATGTTTTTCAGGTATTCATAAGTCCATGCAAACACATCCCTGTACTTCTTGAACAATTGTGTAAAAGTATTCTTTTTAGCTTTCGAGTAGCAAGTGCCTAAGTTGATTAACTTTGGTTGTTCTGGAGTCCCTAGATTCACCAATAAATACATCATGGTGGAGTTGTTGGTCTTGGGATTTGTTGTTGTTTTGAATATAGACTGTAAGTCAAATAACTTTTCTAGAGTTAGTACACTCCTTGGGATGCAATTGCTTTTGATCTTGTTTGTTTCATCCCGATGCTTCTAAAGGTCCTTCTAATGTTCTTCATCATCTTTCACAGAGTCTTGGAACATGCCTGCATTGGAGAGAAAGTTGATTAATTGAGAGTCATTATTGAATACTCTCCATTTCGTGACATTGTCAGGTAAAAAAGGCCTGAAAGTAAATTCAACAGTGAAAACATTATTCAAAGGAGTACAACTTGATGTTTCATTAGCTAGAGTATCAACAACAACATTATGGGAATGAGGAATATAAGTGATGTTAAATGCAACGAAAGAATTAATAAGATTCCATACCTCTTGTTGATAACTCTTAAGGTGAGGAGTAAAACAATGTATAATTTTTTTACCTGCCTTACAATGATTTATGAATCACCAAAAACCCTTAGACATCGTACCTTCAGGTCAATAAAGTTTCCAAACCTTTAACAAAGGCATCATGTTCTGATGTGTTATTGATGCATTCAAATTCTAAGAGACATGATATCATAGTTTTTTGTTTTTTCAGGGTCTATTAATATGCATCTTGCCTCGATTCCTTCTGATATGGTGCCATAAAAAAATAAGATTTGAATGTTAGTTCCTACAATTGAGTTAGTAAAACAAAAACTAGCTATTTCTACTATTGTATAGTCATTTTCATTGGTCTGGGTGCAATGAAAGAGTTTGGATGATTCATCTAATTGAAATGAATATGGTTGTGCTGTATAACAATCATGTTCAGTTTCCAATTTTTTTTTTCCGAAATCTTTGTGAACAAAGATAATGGGTTCATTTTTACCTTTGAGCTTCGTTACAATGTGTTTCACATGAGCTTCATTGTCTACCTTTATCTGGTTCGTTTGTCCTTTGTATGGAAGCCGTAGATGAGACTAGTCACTTGAGAAATAACCTTGCAATTTTGTAGACCAATCCCTTCTTAAAAAAAGACCATAACATTATGGGGTATGCACTACTATGATGTCAATCACCTGATGAGCTCTAGGGTCAGAGGATAATCTAATCATGACAACCTTGAGCTCACCCATAACCTTAACATGGGACCTATCTAATTGGATAATTCTAGTTGTTCTTTTCTCTGTGACGAGTTTTACCCTCTGGAAAATAGAATACGACATAACATTTGATGAAGCACCATAATCCACTAAACAATTATGTACATTGAAATTAAAATATTCAAATGTTAGAAGAAATAGTGGAACTTGGGACCTAGAGTGTGTGCCTATTCTTGTTGCATTGATAGTGGCCTTAATATCATTTTGATATTCCTTTTTTGATTCAAGTACTTTTGGATTGTTGTTCACTAACGCTATTGTTTTCTACTAAGAGGGTGGGGATTTAAAAGCGTTGAGAATCATCTCTCTCTTCTGTGGAAGAGAACAACTGTCAAATACTGAGATATTTGCCTTAGTTTTCTTCAGGTCATTGATGGCATTGTAATATGGAGAGTGATTCATAGAGTCATGGCTTTGTTCAACTATGAAGTGCTAAGGGTAGTGTTGGCCTATGAAGGGTTGCTCTGTTTCTGCGTGGTAGTGGCTAGGAGTTATCCTTGTGGGAACAATGAAAATTTTGGAAGGGAAAGGAGTGTTTTTCACAACTCTTTTGCTACGTAGGTTGTAGTATTTTGAAACAACATTGGTGGCTTAGGTGTCACCTACGAAGATTTCTTCTATGTTTTCATCATCAAAATCTAAACACTAGTCCCATAAGAATAGGGTAGATTCTTCAATATTATCTTTTTCTTCACTTTCTTCCTCATTCGCTGTTTCTTGGGATTGATCATCAACAACTGCCTGCTAATCTAATAGTTGGTTAATGACCAAGGTCATAGATTTAATCCATTGAGGGAAAGTTTTCTCAGAGTGATTCATCTAATGATAAGAGCATAAATTGTCCATACTGAAACCATCGAGATTCAAGGTAAGACCTGGTGTCTTCAGTGGTTTGGACCGATTATCTATCTTTTTGAAGAAAGTGCGGAAATATTTTTATTTTGAGGATCCTTCACCGACATTTTTCTAAAGGCCTACCACTTCGTTGGAATTTCTTGACTAATTTGACCACACTGTCTAAATATTTTGGTTCTTTCTCAGGTGGTTTGGTTAGAAGCAAAGGCTTCTTACCGACTATTTTATTTTATTCAATTGTGGGGTGGCTACCTAGAGAAATCATTTATTTTTCCACTTTCTTGGGTTCTTCAAATTTTTCTGCTAGTGTTGTCTTGTTAGTTTGTTTGACAAGCATACCCATGGAAGGATGTAAAGATGAGGTATAGTATTATATAGTTAGTGCCTTAACATGGGTAACATCAACATGAAACTTTTTTAAGATAGTGGTAAAATGTTGATTGAAGTCTTTTACTTTATCTTTCTTCTCCATATTGAGATCAACCAACTCTTTAAACAACATTGCAAGAGTTTTCTCTTCCCCGAACTTATTGATAAAATCTTTCTCAAAATTTTCCCAACTCCTTATAGATTCAATCAGAAGTTTGTAGTACCATGTAGATGCCTTATTCTTGAAGGTATATGAGAATAACATACAAACCACATATTTGTGTTGAACATTGAGGATCCAGACTAATAAGTAAAATTTCTTAATGTGATCTTTAGGGGAGCATGACTTGTCTGGGTCAAACTTGGGTAGGAGTATTTTTAGACATTTGGGAAAGACACACATTTGTCTGGGTAGGTTCAAGGATCCTTGAGACATCCATGCAGGAAAGAGATTTTGATTTCCAACCATATTGGGGTTTCCTTCGATATCTTCTTCGTATTCGAAATGTTCTTCAGAACCATAACCATGAGGGGTAGATCTTGGAGGAGTAGGAGGAATTTGATTCAATGGCTGAGGTATTTCTTGCAAGGAAACCTCAACTAAATTTTTAATATATTTAACGAGAACGTTGGACTGGTTAATGGGTCTTTGAGTAGCTCTTCTCATAGGTAATGTAGAAGCAATGGGTAAGTGACCAATCATTTTAGCTAAGGATTGGATGATTCACTGAGTTTCAACAAACTCTATGTTTGGAATAATGTACCAAGTTTCAAAATTTGTTTCAGGACTTCCAATGGATGGACTTTTAAAAGTGGGGTTAGTTTCTTCGAAAGGGATTTCCTGCTCAGGATTGTCCTCTGATGATGGGAAATGATGCAGTTTTTTTTCACTAGGGATGTAATCAACAAGTTTTCCATGTGAATATCGAGTTTTTTAACTAGATATACAATTCATGCCCTCCTTCTAGTGTCAAAATATGTTGATGGGGGAAAAACTCCCTTCAATAGACATGGGTACTCCCTGGTATGAGGTCCCAATTAGAATTCACATCGTTTGTATTAGGAGACCGATCAAGATTTTGACACGAATGCCAATATTACTATATTGAGGGTGAATGAATGGTTTAATGTAGGGGGATGGAAATGTAAACTAAACTAACTACTAAAAAGAAACATATTCTAACCTATCCTAGTTAGGAGCAACTAAAGGGGGGTAATAAACAAACCTAAATATTAGTAATCCTTGCATTAAAATTTCATTCAAATTAATAACACACACATATATGGAAGCATAACCAGATAAATATCAACTATGCATTAATACATATAAACCTGCTCATCATCTCAAAACAATCCATTAAAGATAAATACAGTAACTGTAGAAAATTTCTATTCACAAAACAAAAGTCTATGTGTGTAATGAAATCCTTACAGTGCCTCACGACACCAAAACATTCACTTGAAAAATTTCAAAGTAAACAAACCACTAGAAAGAAAAGTATTTATCTCATCTCAGTCAAAATGGCCCCGAGGGCTTTGTTGATGGGTCCAAATTCTCCCGACAATAGTAAGGGGTTCTCCTCGACAAGAAGTCCCAATTAGACCTATCACCATTTGGAATAGGGAACCCATCTGGATTTTGTCCCGACAACCATTGCTGGTTGGTTTTATTGGTTGCAACCCAATCCACCAATGAGGGTGAATGATGGGTGGTTGTGAAACTGAAGATGTAGACGAGGACTATCTAAATGCAAGCCTAATCTATCCTAATATAACCTATCCTAGCTAGGAGTGAATTAACATAAGTGAATGAGCTATGGAATGAAACTAACTCTACCAGTAGCTTCAGCCAGATAGATGAAATGAAGAAATAAAGTGAGATAACACATGCACATGAATATATTACCAGAATAGTCTAAGTCATTATAGAAAATACATTAGCAGCTCATTCACTTAGGACATGTAATATAAGAAAGAATGAAAAAATTGCAAGAAGACATATATTGCATCATAATAGTCTATAAACAAACATGCTCTTACAACCCATGTGAACAACAAACATTCTGCTTGAAATAGTTTGCAACAAAACAACAACACATGGAAGTCCTTGTCTCATTCAAAAGTTGGCTTTGAGGGCTTCTCCGTATTAATAGTTTCAACAACAGTACATGAAAACTCTTAGGACAACTCTTCAATTTTAGTTGAGACTATATCTTGAAGTAGTTCAGAGGTGTACAATGTTTGAAGAGCCAACAACTCTTTCTTTCGGTTCTATTCTAGTATTTATTAAGGTTCAATAAGACCTTTGGCCTTTCGCCTCCCTCTGTGACCTTTCATCTTCCAACATTTGTCCTCATCCTCTTTTTGATGACGATCAACAAGGACAACAATTACATTTCAAATTTGTCTCCTAGCACTAGTGGGTCATCATGGATTTCGGCCATATGTGTCTTGCGCATCATGAAGACTGGCTTTGGGTATGGGTGCATCTTTGTTGTCTTGAATTTGACTATCGATCATCATGGAGTTTTGAGCTTGGTTCCCCTCACTGCTTTCCGTTCCTATAATAATTGACATTGTTTTATTGTTTTATTTTCTTTTGTTGTAGATCGCATTGCAAGAGTGCGTCTCCCTCTTGGCATGGGTACCTAACACTGTTGAACATACAATAGATGAGAGTAAATCCAAATAAGCCATAAAAAATGATCATTATAATTCATATGAATGGGGAATAAAATAATTTAAATATAATTTATAAAATTTCCTGAGTTCGATTCATGGTTCCTCTGCACGCGGTCGAGTTATGGTGTTCTTCGAGGCTGTCAACAAGGTGTTAGATATTAGTCCAAAAATAAGTATACCATAGGTTAGGAATTTTTCAAATAATATAACTAGGAAGGTGTAGAGCTCGAAGATACCTTTCCAACTGTATAAAGAACATGTAAACCAGACACATGAGTAAAATTTCATGGCCATTTTTCAAAAGATTGTTTTTCATGTTTCAGAGGAGTTAGTACCAACTCCTCTGATTTGGTTGGAGGAGTTAGTACTAACTCCTCCGACCTGGAATAAGTGTACCATGGATTAAAAATTTATCAAATAAAATAACTATAAGGTTGTTTATCTCAGAAATACCTTTCCAACAATATAAATAAGTCTCAAAACAGACACCCAAGTCAAAATTTACGACCATTTTACGAAAGGTGGTTTTCTTGTGTTCGAAGGAGTTTGAACTAACTCCTCTGAACTAAAATAACTCCTGCGACCTAGAATAAGTGTACCATACATTAGGAATTTCTCAAATGATATAACTAGAAATTGGTATATCTCAGAAATACCTTTTCAATGGTATAAATAAATCGCAAAACGAACACTCGAGTCAAAATTTATGGTCGATTTACGAGAGCCAGTTCTCTTATGTTCGAAGGAGTTTGATTTAACTCCTCCGAGCTGCTAGGAGGAGTTTGAGATAAATCTTATGAGATATTCAGAGGAAATGAAGGGAAACATTTTGAATCACTTCGAAGTATTCAAAGGTAACTTTTCCTTCCGGGGAAAGCAAAATTGGAAAAAATTCTAAGTATCGAATCGACAAGAGACAATGAGAGCTTGAGTTTAAAAGCCCGTAACTTCCTCATACGATACTCGATTGAGGTGTCACTTTTTGCAACGTGGATAAAACAGAGAAATGAATCTATCAATATAATTGAACATGTTGTTCCATCATTTGAGTGGATCCATTTCTAATGATGGCCACGACTATCGAGGCTTGTCTGGCAGGAAATCCTAGATGATCGTTTTGGCACTTTCAGACCTCAGATTTTGATTTCGTCAGTTGCATTGGAATGGCAATGGCGGGAATCAAAAAGTTGACTTGTTTCAAGGATGAAAAATTCACTTTGAATAACGTCGAAAAATTGTGCCCAAAGGCATTTTTTAATGAAAGTTCGGGTCCCGCGTTATTTGTTGCTTCATCCAAATTTAATTTCGTTAGTTGCTAGATCATATGCAATGCACATGATCTTGATCCATCCATCAATAATTAGGTTATGTATTAATAACACAAATTTATAAGTCTGCCAAAACTGCCAACTGATGTCAAGTGTGCTTAGCATAGTCTAGGAGCTGAAAGGACCAAATTTTGCCCAAAGTGCGTTTCAAAACCAACAAAAGACCTGTAGGTGTTATGATTAACCATATGATTCTAGGTGAGGCTTCCACAATGAAAATTTAGTTGTAACTTCAAGAAACGCAAAACAAACAATCTAGTACCATGTGCGTGAAGAAAGCCATTGGGAACACTAAAACTTGATTATGACTGTGATCTAAAATGAATCAATTGAGATATGAAATTATTGACCAAATGTATAGATAGGCGTGGAGAGTTTAATCATTGGAAATGTAAGGAGATTGACTGATGAACACAACAAGAAGGAATCTGATTTGGGAGGGGGACAAGATAAGCCTAAAGGGGAAAATGGGCTACGCTGACCTGATTAACGTTGGAAAGAGGGAGAGGATTGTCCTCGATGTGCTTGACGACGATGAGGGGTCGACATATTTCTGCTGACACATTTTCGACAGGAGGGGGAAACTCAACAACGGGTAACACATCGGGGACGAAGAGGTAAACCTTGTTGGTAATCAATGTAATAAAGTGAAAAGTAGGGGGCGTCACCGTTATGTGATGCATCAACGCAAGTGGAAGAAATTGGCGTATGCACGATGATTATAATCATGTAAACAATATCGGTGAGATGACATTGATCATGCGAACTTCACCGACGATGACTATGTGTGTCAGTGAGGTTTGACGAAAGTGCGCTGGCTCATTAGCCAAGTTCAAAGGGAGCTGGCTTATGTATTTGCGAAGAAACCATTGACGCTCCAATATGGGGGTTGGAAGACAAGATACATGTGTCAGTACACTATGTGTCGACACATAAAGAAGGGACTCACCGAAGTGCAGATCGTCGGGTAGAAGTGATTCGATGAGTAACCAGAAGTGGTAAAGCAAGGTAGGGTGAGGATAACTTGGGCATAACTATTTGCATGAGAGAGAGAGAGTGTGAGGGTTCCGATTGGAAGAATTAAAGGGGGGCCCAATTTCTTGTCTTGGGTAGAGGATAAGACAAGAAAATTGGGAGGCTATTGTGGGGGCACAACAAATGGTGACACACTAGGAAAATCCATAATCTCTTCTAGTCTTTCCTAACTTATATGCATAAAATATAGAGGGTCATGAAATTTACTTTTAAGTTCAAAAAATTCTGGGAATAATGCGTAACAATTACCTAAATGATTCCATCATGGTGGGCTCACTGGTGATTCTTGAATATCATATAGCAGAGCTCATCTGTTGTAGATGGAGGATGAATGATGATGAGGTTTATTTCCTTAAACTGCGTCAATGATCCGGGTTGGTATCGCCATCTTGGGGCTGATATAGGTTTGGGATAAATAAATACTTTTCACCAGGTGCTTATATAGATATCTCTTAGGTGTTTCTCCACTTCCCGCGAGTGTCCATAGCCCCGATGGAGTCACCACGATGTCACATACCTTTCTCCGCTGCCAACGAGCGTCCATATCCCCGACGAAGATATCTGCATGTTCCCAAGTTTGTTCAAACTTTCCTTTCCATTCCTTCTTGACTTATTTAGTGTATGTTTAACATTCAATGGATGGGGAAAGAATGGCCTTTTTTTTTTTATCCTGATAGAGGATGACTGCCAGCTTTTGAGATTTATTTGTATATTTGCTGCACTTGGCTACATAGAGATATCCCTTTTGGTTTTCAGCCTTTAGACTTCAACACTTTTCCTTTCATGTAAGAAACTACTTAGTGTG
The DNA here is from genome assembly GCA_009831015.1 of Picea engelmannii. Classification (NCBI taxonomy): domain Eukaryota; kingdom Viridiplantae; phylum Streptophyta; class Pinopsida; order Pinales; family Pinaceae; genus Picea; species Picea engelmannii. Next base: position 313,313 of record ML778820.1, read on the forward strand.
TGGATGGTTCCTCCATTACATAGGATCTGCTTTCCAGCCAATGTGAAAGGATGACCGTTTATTAAACAAAATGCTCAGTGATGGTTTAACTGTTATCACAACATCCCAAATAGTTCTGATTCATTTTCAAACAGAGACCCCTAATTCCGCTCATGAGCTAGGAAAGAGGTGCAAGTTGATATGTGTCTGCTTCCAATGCGAAAGTGTTGCCTATAAAAAGACAAACATAGGTGAGTGGTTTGTACATAATGGGATATAATTAAATATCATAAGACAACACAATTGAAAAAATGAACTGCTTTGAAGGGAAAATATGATGATGAAAGAATGGGAAGAAAAGTGTTGAATTAGGAGAGATGACGTATTCAGGGTTAGATATGAATTCGGTCCAATTTCTTGCTACAATTGAAAAATCAAACCTTTTAGATGCATGATTATCAACAATATGTAATTAGGAAATGCATTTGACTGGTATAAAATGATAGTTTGAGTGTTTCCAATAGCTTAGAGGATATTCACACATTCCGACCAACGAGAAGTTTTCAATCTCTTGAAACTATCAATCAATGTGAAAGATGATACACATGATACTTCATTCAAACAGGTTTCAGTGCTAGCGCTGGCTGAGAATTACACCTCTTATTATGATTTTCTGAAGGCTTCCAGTTCAATTGTGTAGCCTTGTGCTTTAGGGGGCAAGGGTTGGCTTGAGCTCCACTTCATTTTCCATCAAGCTCCTTTTCTTTGGCCTTTTGACATATCTATTTCCTTTTCACTTTTTCAAGCTCTATAATTAATGTTACATAATGTTATGCTTAGTCAACCATAGTTATGATGTTTCATGATTAGTTCCAACCTTCTTAAGACGCGTGTCTTCTCGAATCTTGTCTTTCTATTCAAATGAATATATATATTTCCATGATCAACTTCGAAAAACATTTCTGAAAAATCCTCACCACAATAATCTGAAAAAGGATAACCAAAATTTGTCTGGGTGTATGATATCATGCCATGAGTATCACCCATTCCAATTTCCAGGAGATAGAGTAGGGTTGAACTTGAATGTTGGTTTGTCTTGTGGAATCCCTCCTTTTGGACAACAAATGAATATATCTGTCACGATTACCAATCCTTCTCTAAATAGGTTGTCTTGAGAGACATTTCATTGACCAATATACTTGATATCAAATTCCACTTGAAATAGATCAGAGGGAGACTAAAACTTGATACTCTGTTCCTCGAGGCGTATACTAGATGTGAAATATAGTATTACTTTCCCCCATGATTGAAAACAAACTTTAAGACTGAGAAAAAAAGATAAGTGTACCATGAAGTCTCATGCATACTCTTTATCATAGATCCACAAATGCTTGAGTGAATTCTGTTCAATAGACATCATCCTGAGTAAGGCAGTGAAAAATAAACATGATTTATTTAATCCAATCTCAATCTTGGGTGAACTGTAAAACATTTCCTAGCAAATGTTCTTTCAAAATTTGGGGGTAAATGGCTGCCTAACTATCAATGTCAGGGTAAATGTTGCTGAAACAAGTAAATTTTGCAATTGAACCTTTTGTAAAATTCCTGCACATGGTTTCCTCATGAAGATGGAGGAAAACCAAGATTAAGCCAAACTTTTAGTGAAACAAAATGAAGAGCATTGCACTAAAAGAAGAAAACTTTGATGAAAAGGAAATAAAACTAAAGCAATCACCACTAACTGCAAATTAATCTAATGACATTTGGTTGTATTTATTGAAGAAAACAAAACAAATCTAAACCTATGCTATTCAAATGAAAATAAAAACAAATATCTAAGATATGCATGAATAAAGGAAGCGAGATGACTATTCTAATCGTATTTCTAACCTAACCCACACTGGTTGAAAGGAAGCTAGGTTTAAGCATAGTTCCAATGAAGCCAATCAAGTAACTCCAAACCTACAATCACATTTTGATTGAAGACCAATTGGAGAGAATGGACTAGTGAGGGATGACATATTGGAAGAATTGATTCATGTGAGTATCCACTCAACAAGTTAAATTTAGCAACATTATGATTCATGGTACATGCAAATATGTAAGATTCCTCCAACCATGACTCAATTCCATCATAAAATTTACAATTATCATTATATGATTGCTGGGAGGAAATCAACAATGAGATACATACCTGATGATTCTCATGAATGAAAATTGCATGCAACATACTTTGTAAGGGAGTCATAGAGTGGGTGATATTTCTCATCCCAGGGGTAGAAGTAAGATAACATGCACTTGACATAATCATTGATAGAAATTGGGGTGTCTCATTGCCGTTGTAAATCTCCCTCGGTTCAAATTTCATGTACTCTCCATGCTGAGAGGAGATATAATGGTGGATTTTTCGAGGGAAACATTGAGTGAAAGATAGCTCCAAATCCTCTCCTATGAAATCATGGGAGGAGTATTGGAGCATTGAAATAACATCCAAGGATGATTGATGAATTTTCCCTTGAGGAATAACAAGTCATTCTAGGGAAAGTTGAGGCGATAGCATTTCCTGGATTAACTCAATGTTTCATATGCTTTGCATGGTGATGGGTTGTTTGTTTGATTTATTTTCTTCATGAGGATAATCAAACTCATTGTGTTTTGCATATTTTATATTTGTAATTAACATACATGCATCAAGGTCAGAAATATCAGATTGTGAAGGACCAATGAGTGATAATTCAATTCTTTTATTCAATTCTGGAACTAAAAAGTAATCATAAAAAATAGGGACATCAAAATCTGATTGTGACTCACCATGTTCCAGAAATTTGAATTGCAAAGGAATTTCAAAGCGATGCATTTCGGATGAAGTACTGTTAAGGATGAGTGCTTGATCGATAAAGGTTGGACACTCTTGTTGATATGGTATATCATTAAATGTTTCATAGCTAAAGGAGTAATGTGAAGAGTCTATTGCATGATAAATAGATGGTTGCTCATGTGGATGATAATCATCAAACAGATTTGTATACAGTGAATGAAGATATTCAAATTCTGAAGATGATGGGATTCCCTCGGTAAGAGATTCATCACAGAATATAATATGCTCATGATTTTCATAAGGGGAATCGTTACATGGTTCATACTCTGGGGCTATAGGGTCTAGGATTACTGATAAAGATTCTGCTGCAGTTACGTTGGAGTGTTGGTTGAAGATTATGCCCCCTATATCATTTGTGGCTGGATATGAATTCTGTGACTAAGAGATGTCTTGATCATTCAGTTCACATTCTTCAGAAATAGATATGAGATATGAAAACCAATCGAATATTTCTTGGCCCGATGGTTCATCCATTTTAGGAAATCTATAGTAAATCCACATGACTCTTTGAAATAAATCATTCTCAGATTCATTTCTTAGCCTACAAATTTCTTCTAGTTCATCAACGAGTTTGACATAAAAATAATTTTTATGAGCAAGGATAAAAATTTCTATGAATTGTTTCCAACTATGAATTGATTTTTCTGGCAATGTACTAAATGACGCTTTAATTCACCCTTTGAATGTGAGGATGAACAATCAACATGTTTCATTGTCTTGTACAATATTAAGATTTCATCAAGCGATGTCAAATCGTTTGATATGTTTGAATGTAGAGACATGTCCTTGATCCATATGGATATCGGTGTCCACCCACCTTTTCCAACTGCCTCAGAAAATTTGTCTGACAATTTTGGCAATTTACTATTTTTAGTAGTGTTAACTTTCGGGGCCATTTTGAGGGCCTAAATGAAGGTTTTCGGGATCGAGCTCATTTATGATAGACAAAGGCATGATTGAACCCCAAAAATGAATCTCCTTGACGATACCTTTCCAACGAGCTATCACATGCCTAAAACGAAGATCGTATGCAAAAGTTACGACCCCGAGAAGTTGATGTACTAACTTACCGAAACGGGGCCCACATGACTTTTGGCGCTTCATCTCCTAGGGTTAGGTTTTTGGATGTCTAGGGTTTTTGGAATTTTTGATTATTGTAAAAAGGCCTTCAGAGCCTCATTGTAACCTTCTTCTGGAAAATGTGCATTGTCGTCACATCTCTTCTCAGAGATAAGCCACCACCATTCCAACAAGCTTGTTTCTGCTGCATTTTACAGTTTCAACTTATTTCGTTATTGAATAGAAAAAAATTTCACTGTATCTCTGTTATTTTGTGTTAAGAACCTATTAATAATCTGTATTCATTTCATTCTACTCATAAAATCCGGATCAGTGGTATCAGAGTGGTCTGCTCCTTGTCGTCTTAATGCATGTTTCCAACAAGGTTGGAGTACAAAGAGTTGGGTCTCGAGCTTGTTTCTCTTGAGGACAAAAGCTCTCACACACCCAAGTGACCTCCCATGGCAGGAGAAAAGAAATATGACGGGACAGGAGATCCTTTCAAACTGTTGATTGAGGAAGCCCTCACACAACAGAGGAACGAGATGATGGCCAGTTTCGTGCAAATCCTTCAGCGGCTACCAATAGGCGACGCATCTTCTTCGAACGGAGGCGCCGCCCCCTTCAAGGTACAAATAAACTTCGGTATTCCTATATTTGAAGGTTATATAGACACATATGTTGTAGAAAAGTGGTTGAATCTACTAGAAGGGTATTTTTCTGTCCATAACTTTTCGAATAGAGAAAATATTACTTTTGCGCTCCTCAAAGCTGTTCCCCATGTCAAAGATTGGTGGGAAACTTTCTGTGAGCAAAAGGAAACAGACGAAACCTCATTATTTTCAGTCATGAACACCTGGGAATACTTCAAGAATGCTATTAAGGAACAATACTACCTGTTGGAAGTTATGACGACCTATATACCAAATGGACACACTGCGGCAAGAAAGAGACCAAGCAGTGCCAGATTTCAAAAATATCTTCCATACATTGCGCACCAAGTTGGGTATCAAATATTCAGAGTGATATCTGGTGCTCAATTATCGTGGTGCTCTTCATAGATACATCTAGACCGAAATGGAATTTCTGGACATCTCATCCTTGGGTGCTGCCTACCGATATGCCGTCAAAATTGAGCAGAAGCTCAAACAAAAGACGCGGCAATTTGGGCCTGGGAACCCCTCACAACAAAATCCAGGAAAGGGTGATCCCAACCCATCGAACAAAGGATAGAGACAAGATGGATAGTATCAGGAAAACCAGTCCAATCTGCAAGCAAAGAAGGACACCAGAAAGAAAAAGAAATATATCGGGACGTGGTGCGACTTCCATAAGAGCCCTTGGCATAACACTGCTGACTGCCGCTCAAAGAAGTCGCTGGTAGATGAAGTGAAAGCCTCTAAGTCATATGCGAATTATGACTCTGATCCAAAACCAGAAAAGGGAAGATGGATCATTGATGGGGAACCCAGTGCCACCGTTGCTACCACCAAGCTCCAGCCTGGTGAACCAGACGAGCCAAAAGAAGGAGAGAACCTCTTCCATTCACAGATGTGGGTAAAAAGCACCCCGCTACACTTCATCATTGATAGCGGTAGCTAGAAGAACCTCATCTCAACAGAGGTCATCAAGCAGCTGGCCCTGCCCACAATGCCGCACCCACAACCCTACACCATTGGAGGGCTTCGCCAAGGAAGCGATCTTCGCGTCAACCAACAGTGCCGACTATCATACGACATCAAGCCCTTCAAAGACGAGGTATTGTGTGATGTTTCTCCTCTTAAAGTTTGTGATGTTCTTTTGGGCCAACCTTATTTATGGAAATGTCATGCTGTATATGAGTTTAGGCCTCGTAGTGTTATTATTACTTTGAACAGGAAATTGTACAGGATACCTGAGGCACTCTCACCTAGTGCTATTTCCTTGATCTCTGCTAAGAAATGCAGGAAGGTCATCTCTCAGACAGGGAAGTTTGTCTTCTTCGTGATTCTCTCTCAAAATAAGAGAAACATCACAGCCACATCCAGGGTCTCTGCATCCGACCTCTCCACACAACATAAGCAAGTAGATAAGGTCGTGGAAGAATACTCAAATATCTTCTCCTCACCTACAGGGGTACCTCTGCACTGCCAGGTCAAGCACCCCATCGATTTGA
>ML778820.1:321755-342319 GCA_009831015.1 Picea engelmannii
TTTTATGGGATGTATACTATCACCAAGGCCGTGGGGGATAATTATTTTGATCTCAACATTCCTCCTTTACTTTGCCTACACCCAGTGTTCAACGTGGATCTCCTTCGTCCTTATTTCCCACCATTATTGGACACCTCAGAAGTAGCAAAACAACTGACACCAACATAGATCAACCCTAACTGCATACAACAAACATCCAATGATCAGATTGTGGACAAACATATCAAGGGTACTTGACAACAAAGGATCCAACTTTATCGAGTCATCAAAGAAGGGCAGCTCCTGCACCAAGGCAAGTGGCTCACCCGAGGCCAAATTCAACAGAAATTTCCTCATTTGATGGGGGACCTCAATGCAATGGATACCATTTATTCCTAAGGAGGGAGGATTGATCCAGATGGATATCGGTGACCACCCACCTTTTCCTACTGGCTCAAAATAGTTTTCTGACAATTTTGGCAATTTACTATTTTTAGCAGTTTTAACTTCCGGAGCCATTTTGAGGGCCTAAATGAAGGTTTTTCGGGATCGAGCTCCTCAATGATAGTTGAAGGCATGATTGAGCCCCCAAAATGAATCTCCTCGATGATACCTTTCCAACGGTCTATCGCACGCCTAAAACGAAGATCATATGCAAAGCTTACGACCCCAGGAAGTTGATGTACTAACTTACACAAACGTGGCCCACATGACTTTTGGCGCTTCATCTCCTAGGGTTAGGTTTTTGGATGTCTAGTGTTTTTGGAATTCTTTCTTATTGTAAAAAGGCCTTCAGAGCCTCATTGTAACCTTCTTCTGGCGAATGCATGCTGCCATCACATCTCTTCTCAGAGATAAGACACCACCATTCCAACAAGCTTGTTTCTGCTGCATTTTACAGTTTCAACTTATTTCGTTATTGAATAGAAAACTAGTTTTACTGTATCTCTGTGATTTTGTGTTAAGAACCTCTTAATAATCTGTATTCATTTCGTTCTGCTCATAAAATACGTATCAATCCTTCACCATCAAATTTGGGATTTGACAAGAGATTGACTGTCTTAACTGGAATTCCCTTAGTAGGTATCGAAAGAATTAAAGGATCACCCCATACAAAGGTATGGAGAGGATTCGTGAGCTGGTTAAGAGTTAAATGAAATGGCTCCACGTGGGTAGGCTTGTCATCATCCCTTCCTCTAGAACCAATTTTTTTGACGTGTCTAAATTCGCCCGACAACAGTAAGGGGTTCTCCCCGGTAAGAAGTCCTAATTAGACCTCTCACCATTTGGAATAGGGAACCCATCCAGATTTTGGCTCGACAACCATTGCTGGGTGGTTTTATTGGTTGCGGCCCAGTCCACTGATAATGGTGAATGATGGGTGGTTCTGCAACAAAATATGTAGATGAAGACTATCTAAATGCATGCCTAATCTAATCCTAATCTAACCTATCCTAGATAGGAGAGAATCAACATAAGTGAATGAGTTGTGGCATGAAACTAACTCTACCAGTAGCTTCACCCAGATAGATGAAATGAATAAATAAAGTTAGATAACAAATGCACATGAATATATAACCAAAATATTCTAAGTCATTATATCACATACATTAGCAACTCATTTTCTCATGACATGTAATATAATAAAGAATGACAAAACTGCAAGAAGACATATATTGCATCATAATAGTATATAAACAAACATGCTCTTATAGCCCTGTGAACAACAAACATTCTGCTTGAAATAGTTCGCATCAAAACAAATACACATGCAAGTCCTTCTCTTAGTCCAAAGTTGGCCCCAAGGGCTTCTCCGTATTAATAGTTTCAACAATAGTACATGAAGAATCTTAGGACAAATCTTCAATTTTAGTTGACATTGTATCCCGAAGTAGTTCATAGGTGTACAATGTTTGAAGAGCCAAAATCCCTTTCTTTCAGTTCTATTCTAGTATTTATTGAGGTTCAGTAAGACCTTTTTCCTTTTGTCTCCCTCTGTGAGCTTTCGTCTTCCAAAATTTTCCCTCATCCTCTTTGTGATGATGAATAACAAGGACAACAATTACATTTCAAATTTGTCTCCTAGCGCTAGTGGCTCATCATGGATTTCAGCCATATGGGTCTTGCACATCATGAAGACTGGCTTTGAGTATGGGTGCATCTTCATCATCATGAATTTTAAGGTCGATAATCATGGAGTTTCAAGCTTGGTTCCCCTCAATTCTTTCCATTTCTATAACAATTGACATCGTTTTACCGTTCTATTTTCTTTGGTTGTAGATCACATTGCAAGAGTGCGTCTTCCTCTTGGCATGGGTACCTAACACTGTTCAACATACAGTAGATGAGAGTAAATCCAAATAAGACATCAAAACTAATCATTATAATTCATATGAATGGGGCATAAAATAATTGAAGTATCGTTTATAAACTTCCCTGAGTTCGATTCATGGTTCCTCTGCTCGCGGTCGAGTTATGGTGTTCTTCGAGGCTATCAACAAGTTGTTATATATTAATACAAAAATAAGTATACCATATATTAGGAATTTCTCAAATTATATAACTAGGAAGTTGTATAGCTCGAATACAAATTTCCAATGGCATAAATAACATGAAAAAATGGCACCCGAGTCAAATTTTACGGCCATTTTACGAAATGTGGTTTTTCATGTTTCAGATGAGTTAGTACTAACTCCTCTAATTTGCTCGGAGGAGTTACTACTAACTCCTACTACCTGGAATAAGTGTACCATGCATTAATAATTTGTTAAATAATATAACTATAAATTTGTATATCTCAGAAATATCTTTCCAACAGTATAAAGAATTCACAAAACAGACACCCGAGTCAAAAGTTACGACCATTTTACGAAAAGTGGTTTTCTTGTATTCAAAGGAGTTTGAACTAACTCCTCTGAACTGAACTAACTCCCCCGAACTAGAATAATTGTAAAATTAATTATGAATTTCTCAAATCACATAATTATAAAGTTGTATATCTCAGAAATACCTTTCCAACGGTATAAATAAGTTGCAAAACAGACACTTGAGTCAAAAGTTATGGTTGATTTATGAGAGGAAGTTCTCTTATGTTCAAAGGAGTTTGAATTGACTCCTCCAACCTGCTCGAAGGAGTTTGAACTAACTCCTCCAAGTTGTTCGGAGGAAATGAAGGTAAATATTCCGAATCACTTTGAAGGGAAAGCAAAATTGTAAAAAATTCTAAGTATCGAACTGGCAAGAGACAATGAGAGCTTGAGTTCAAAAGCCCATAACTTCCTCATACGATACCTAATTGAGGTGTCATTTTTTGCAATGTGGAGAAAACAAAGAAAATATTCCATCAAGATAACTGAACATGTTGTTCCATCATTTGAGTGGATCCATTTCTAATGATGGCCATGACTATTGAGGCTTTCCTGACGGGAAATACTGGATGATCGTTTTGGCACTTTTGGACCTCAAATTTCAATTCTGTGAGTTGCGCTAGAATCGTAATGGAGAGAATAAAAAAATTAACTTATTTCAAGGATGAAAATTTCACTTTGACAAATGCCAAAAAATTGCGCCCAAAGGCATTTTTTAATGGAATTTTAGGTCCTGGGTTCTTTGTTGCTTCATCCAAATTTAATTTCATCAGTTACTGGATCATATGTGATGTACAAGCTCTTGATCCATCCATTGATACTGAGGTTATGTATTAATAGCACAAAGTTGTAAATCCACCAAAACTACCAACTGACGTCTAGTGCACTTAACACTGTTTAAGAGTTGAGAGGACCAAATTTCTCCCAAAGTGCATTTTAGAACCAATGAAAGACCTGTAGGTGTTATAATTAACCATCTGATGCTAGGCGAGGCTTACACAATGAAAATTTAGTTGTAACGTCAAGAAATGCAAAACAAACAAGCTAGTACCATGTGCATGAAGAAAGCCACTGAGAACACTAAAACTTGATTATGACTGTGATATGAAGCTAATCTGTTGAGATAGGAAATTATTGACCAAGTGTCTAGATAGTCATGGAGAGTTTAATCATTGGAAATGTAAGGAGATTGACTGATGAACACAACAAGAAGGAATCTGAGCTGGGAGGGGGATGAGATAAGCCTCAAGGGGAAAATGGGCTATGCTGACCTGATCAGCCTTCGCGAGAGAGAGAGGATTGTCCTCGATGTGCTTGGAGATGATGAGGAGTCGACATCTTTCTGCTGACGCATTTGCAACATGAGGGGGAAACTCGTCAACGGGTAGTGCATTGGGGACAAAGATGAAAACCTTGTCGGTAAGCAATGTAATGAAGTGAAAGGTAGGGAGCATCACCGTTATGTGATGCATCAGTGCAAGTTGAAGAAATTCAGCCGATGGAAGGATTGAGAGTGGTGATTATAATCATGTAACCAGTATCGGTGAGATGACATTGATCATGCAAATTTCGTCGATGATGAAGATGTGTGTTAGTGAGGTTTTGCAGAAGTGTGCCAGTGCATTAGCCAAGTTCAAAGGGAGGTGGCTTATGTGTTAGTGAAGGAACCATTGGTGCACCAATGTGGGGGGTGGAAGACATGATACATGCGTCAATACACTATGTGTCAGCACATGAAGAAGGGACTCGCTGGATCGTCGGGTAGAAGTGATCCAATGAGTAACCAAAAGTGGTAAAGCGAGGTAGGGTGAGGAGAACTTGGGCATAGCTATTTGCACAAGAGAGAGTGTGTGAGGGTTCCAATTGGAAGAATTAAAGGGGGCCCCAATTTATTGTCTTGGGTAGAGGCTAAGACAAGAAAAATGGGAGGTTGTTTTGGGGGCACAACATGCTTCTCAATATTATACTTAGAAAAATAGTTCTCCTGAAATTACAAAGCTGAAGAGCCCAGTAAAAATGGGTCTCTTGTGGTTTTTATACTTGCCTAAGTAACTGTATATTGTGTCTTCTTGAATTCTGCAAGAGCCAGAAACAAATATTTTCACCTTCCATTTTTTAGTTTTTACATTAGTTACAATAAAGAAAAAAACAAAGGAATTATGATGGGGAGGAGATAATTTTGAATTTCCTCAGAAGCCCCTTTCATTTGTTTTTGTCTCTTATGTAGGTTTCCCATATGTCGTGGTATCATGAAATGGAGATGATTCTATGATACAATAAGGATTCTGGGGTGATCTTGTGAGCTACTGAGCTTTGAGAGAGGGTCTTCATGTCTCTAGTTAGATTTACCATGAAAGCTTGGATCATGTTCTGGGATTTGACAGGCTTCACAAGGTGGTCATTCATTAACTAAATTGTCATGTTGGATGGAGTCTAGGCATTCACCTGTTGTTCCCTCATGTTATGTTCTAAGTTTTTGAAGACCTATTGATATTATTTCAATTGGCCCATGTCTTCAATTCAGGGTAGATGACATTTGAAAGTAGGGATGATAGCTACTTTGTGAAGTTTTGCACCTATAGAGATGAAGTTCTTTAGCTCCTTCTATAGCTTCTCCCTGAATCCTTGGTAGTTATAGAGTGCGGTGTAGTTGAGATCATTTTTCCATTCTATCATTCACATCAAGTCTTGAGGGGTGTTTTTGATTTTTTGTTATCCATCGCTTCATCTCATTTAAGCCTACCCTGATTGCTGCAAATTCCATATTTTTGGTTTGGGCTTTATCGAGCTGGGTCATAATTTGGGTATCTTTCCTCTAGAATATCTGCATATTGACATACATACATTTTTCTAGATTATGGAGATCTTTTCTAACTTCTTCTGTACAGGCTCTGAACTCTTGAATGCTACTATGATCACTCTTATAATGATACACTTAATCTTCCAGTGACCTTATTCTCTCTTTATTTTATTCTATCTCATGCATCATGTCAATCAGATTCTACTCCGATTCTTGCATGAAGGTGAACCCAGTTGAAGTGACAGATAGAGGATCATCCTTGATGCTATTGACTACCTCTGATTTAGTTTTCATTGATAAGGAGGCTACCCTAGGCACTGGTAGTTTCTTTGTTTTTTTTTTAAATGTTTTTTTTTTTCGAATTAATCTTTGTCAAACATGAAAGAATTCAAATTAGCCACATTTCAAGTCTTTGTTGATGTATAAGTTCCCAATCCTAGCTCACCTAGTGGGAAGTGCCCCCTAGTGAGAGAGATGTCCGTTGATGACCTCGAAATATCCATGTCCATATGATCATTGTTTGAACCTCGTTCTTCTTCTTATTTATTTTATTGTGCTTTTGCTATTGTTCCTGCTTCTTACTATTGTTTGAGCTCAACTTCCTCTTCTTTTATTGTTTGTATTTTTCCTTAGAAACTTCTGCTGATTTCGTCTTCCTCTCTTCTTCTTTCTGTCCCCTTGTTTTTCTTCCTTTTATTTCTTTTTGAGTTTGACCTTTGTTGCTGTTTCCATTTTCTGCTCTGCTTTGTCCACTGTTGCTACTTTTTTCTATGCTTCGACTGTTGTTGTTGCTTTAGTTGCTTCCTCCTCCTTTGTTTTCTTTTTGGTCTCGTCTTTTGTTCTAGCTTCCTCTTCTTCCTTTATCTTTTGAGCTTCTCTATCTCTTTGTTCGTCTTCTACTATGCCCCTTTTGTGTGGGTTACCTCTTCTTTTGAATATCACATCATGATAAGTTATGACCCTCCAGTGAAACTCTTCTTCTTCCCATACATCTATTGTGTAACTCCACCTATATTTGTGGTTGATGTAGTGGGTGCTGACGATGTTCAAGGGATCGTGCCTTCATAATCTATTTTCACTGAAGTGGAAAGAGGCCAATGTGTTTACTTCTGCCCATGCTTCCTTGAAATCCTTGAATGAATATGAACCGACCTAGAGTGGCAGAGGGGGCTAGATAAAATTTTTGTCCCTATATAGTGTTGTGCCCAACCTTTGTATCACCGTCTGGTACATGATTTCTTGTAGAACCAACCTATATAGGACAAACTTTGGGAGTAGATGGGGAGATTTGGTGGTCCCATACACCCTGATATATGTACCATATTTAATGAGATAATAGTCACCTATCCTCTGTACAATATCCTGGGCCTTATCCATCATGCAAGGTGTAGGTGAACAAAATATGAGCTGGTGGAGAGGAATCAAGAAATTCTCACAGATTTTTTGGTATTCGAAGCGATATTTGTGCTTGCACAACACTTCATAATAATTGTGGATTGGAGGATCCATTGGCTACCATGCCCAACCCATCTATGTGAAAGCATGAACCACACACATCATATTGAGGAGATGCAATGACATGTGGAAGCTTGGAAACTTTCCTAGAGCCATGTGTTTAGCTACTACATGCACTTGTTCCAAAGTAGAGGAAAGGATGTCATCCCAGTTAAATGTTAACCATGTGATAGTTATATAATAGAGGAGGGGAACCCGAGTCATATTGAACTTTTGGGCATCAAGTTCCCCATAAATCCTACACAACATTGCTACCACATATTGATATGGGAGATTGAGTGAATTCATGGGATATTCACTTGATGACCTAATCTTGAAGTGTTTTCTTGATTTGTACCAGCTCTTTAGGAGATCTCTAGGGTTGTGAGGAAAAATCTTCAACAATTCCTTGTCTAGTGCCTCTCCCCTTCATCTAGATGATAGAAATAGGCAATTACTGAAGCCTAAAAGGATGTTATTGAGCAGCCTTTGGCATTCAATATGTCTTTGATATCCATATTTGCATGTTTCACGATCCACGAGATGACTTCAGTGCATGAAAATATTGTTGCATGGGCTACAACCTTATATAGCTTGGACCTCCTGATATTTTTGTTTATGTCCAGTCCAGGATCCTGTTCTAGGAGCTGCAGGAAAGTCTCGTTTTTGAACATTTGATAGACTTCTCCCCACTTAAGTGAGGCTTCTCTATCGACAAAACATTTGGTATTGCCATAGACAGGTCTTGGAGTATCGATATCTTCTTCCTCTTTATCTCTGTCTGTGGGAGCCTCCTTAAGGGGGGCCTTTTTTTCGGCGATTGGGTTCCAATATGTCCGCATTGAAATGAAGATTTGAGTTCGATATGTCGGCGATGAAATGAATATTTGAGTCCGATATGTCAGTGCCAAAATGAAGATATCACTATAACATATCGATGCTGAAATGAAGATTGGGCTTCAATATGTCGGTGCTGAGATGAATATTGTGCTTCGTTGTATCAACACCGAAATGAAGATTGGGCTCCGATGTGTTCAAAGGAGGGAAAACAAAATAATTTTTTTTTAAGTGTTGGAGAGTTCGATTGTTTCAGCAAACATGTGTTGTTTCCACCGACACTGGGTGTATCGAAAAATAATGAATGTTCTTTTCCACAGAATCGGAAGGAAATACCGTTTTTCGCCGATACAATGTGTGTCAACGATTCCAAGGAAAGATTAAAAGTAAAAGAGCCTAAAAAACAAAAGAAAGAAGGGGATTTTGAACTTTGCAAGGAAAGACTTCTGAGTTCAATTGACCACAAGAAGTTAAAAAAAATACAAAGTAGGGTTCCCTAATTCTTTCCTCAAAAGTGAGTCTTAAGAGATGAATTCAATAAATAAGGGAAGGTGTTGTTTCCGACATAACATGGGGATAAATTTGAGTAGCAAATGGGAGATTTGGTGGCTCCAAAAACTGTGATGGACATTCCCCTGTCAATGATAGACTAGTCACCCGCTTCACCAATTAATTGCATGGCTTTCTTTGACATACATTTCTCGGGATCAAAAAATATAAGTATGTACATAAACATGGATTGTTTCTTTAGATAGCTTCCATTGCCAACCCATTCTTGGAAAACTATTTACCATGCAAGTAAAATCTATTAGATACGAAGCCATGAAAAATGCAAGATGCATGTATGGGGCTATGTGCTTTTGGCCTTTGATATATTCTGGGTCATGGATGCTAACAAGATGGAGGCCCAGTTGAATGTGGTGGTTTGAGTTAGGGCATAAATCATGGACACCGATGATTCCTTGTATTGGGTGGCATCCCCTTCTCAATATAACCTGCTAATCAAAGCTATAGTAATCTTGAAAGGTGTTTTTAGGTGTTTGGTGAAACAAAGCCATATTCTTATAGCTATGAAAGCTTTAGGGTTGACCCACCAACTTTTCATGAAATTCTGACAATTCAAAGGGAAATCCAATATCCATTCCTCACCGAGGTCTATAATAGGTTGAGGGAATTCATATCAAACCTTAAGAGATAAAGGTTGAAATGGAGCAATAGTTTTCTCAGTAGTATATTTGATTAATCAATTTAAATATCTACCTTGATGATGATCCATGGGATACAATTAACATACGGAAACACTACAAGCATGGATGAAACCTTGTGTACACTAGACTACTTAATTTTCCAATAGAGACTAGGATCTATATTTGTCTCACTGGAGAGGAGTGGAAGTTCTGGAAAGGTCTCCTCTTTTAACATTTGGTATAAATCACCCCACTTGTAGTTTGTTCCCACATCCATGTTGCATAGGGTGTCTCCATATATGGGTCTAGGAATACCCATATATGGTTTTGGTAATTTTGATGCCGTATCTAAATCCCACAACTCATCCATTTCAAAAACAAGAAACATTAGTGGAGTTAGACACAAAATACAAATAGATGTTTGTTTTAGGGGAAGATTTTCTATTGAGATAAAAATAAATGAGGTAGGAATTGGAGACGGGGTTTCATATCTTTAATGTTTAGAATTTAAGTTATTTCATCTAGCCACTTCGCATGTGTCCTTCATAGATTTGGTGGGGTGAATGTTTCCATTATCGACTTGAAGGCGATGGTAACAATGAGAGAAATTGAATGGATAAGGAAGTGAACATAAATTTTGGATCATTCTCTCTGTTAAAATGCCATCAAGGATAGGGTGGTGAACAAAATATTTCTCTAAAAGACCGTATATAATAATGCTAAGGCCGACAAATTTTCCATACAAGGTAGGGCTCAAGGGTTTGGGTCAAATTCTAAGCGATTCAAATTTGAAATAATTCAAGGTGGAGGAGTTTTCTTCGGTTGAGGCTCAAATTCAAAATCAATGTTTATGTGACACCCTACGATAGGATTTACATTAAATTGGGGGGTATACATTTTCCTAGGTTCCCCTATGAACCTGCTATGTTTCCATCCAACATGCATGTAAGATTCACATAACATTTAGCATTTGCTACTTTTTATTGGTTTTAGTTGTGGGAACTTGGAGGAGTGAAACTACCCAAAAGCACTGGAACATTTTCTCCCTTGCCAACTATCCTAAACTAGATGGATGTATTCCCCTTCAAACTAGGTAGTGGCCCCACCATAAGACACACTTTCTATTAGCTAGCCCCAATTGGTTGAATTTCCTTGAGTTAGGAGTATTTTTCTCGTCGAAATTGTTTCAATTAGAAAGGTATGGATGGGGGGAACTTATGGTGATTGTGGAAGGGTTTGGTCAACTTGATTCTAAGTGATATTGTACTTGCAAGTGAAAAACAATCCAATGATTCAAAATTTATTTTAGATGAGATACATTCCTCTTTTTCCGAATTTTCAATTATTTTCAAATGGCCAACTGGCAAAAACAAGAAGGATAGCCCCAATGGAAAATGATACTTTGAAAGCAAGGAAAGAATCAAACTCAACTATGGAGTACATCACTCACCTCAAATGGATGATAGGTGGCGATGTACGAGTAGGTGGTTGAGGATCCTTTGATTGTGATAGGTACAAGAGAATTTTCAAACACTTTGTGGCTTGATTTATGGCGACACACTCAAAAGAGACTTGAGAGAAAACAAGGTAAAAACAAAATGAGCTTGGGCATGTTTTATAATTAAAAGTTGACTTCCTTTTGCTACCATTTTACTCTTTTTAAAAGGGTCACTTGGTGTGTATCACACTCGGAGAGACTTCCATTTGGAGAAATAATGTGCTAGTTTTGTAGATTTAGAAGTTTTGTAGTCTTGTGATATATCACATGATAAAAATTTATGCTGCAAATATGACATGGAAACGATTTTTCACTTGTGATGTGTGATGTAGATTGAAGCTTTGTAAGCATGTGATATGTCACAATGAAATCTCTTTTTTATGTGTTTTATTGCAACAAAGAACTTTTAATTCATGTGATGTATCACAACAAGTAATCTTTTCAAAGTTGTGACATATTTGCGATATGATGAAACTTCTCAAAAAATTTATCAACCCTTTTCCTTCTATAAGTCTTTTGCATTGCAAGCGTTTAAATTTTCTCGCTTTGTGCTATGTCGCATAGAAACTAATTTTGATTGTGATTTCTCACATAGAATGGAAATTTCTAAAACCATTATACAATGAAATATAACAAAACTTTAGAGCTGTGATATATTGAATTTTCTCAATGAAAGTTAGATCTAAGGCTTGAAAATCAATTTTGAAAACTTGATGGAATCTTGAAAATATTTTGGGACTTGTTCAATTTTTTTTTTCTAAGTTATGATATGAAACTTGAAAAACTGGTCTGTTAAGATTCAAAAAAAAAAAGGGAGCGACCCTGAACCTTTTTTTCGATATGGGGAAGTTGTTGTTGGAACAACAATTGGTGACATACTGTACAAAACTATGAATCTCTGGAATTAAGCTATTAGATAGCCACAAGTTATGAGAGGAGATATTTTTACCTTTTGTGAAGAATCTTGTCTTTAGTTCAATGGGCTCCCACTAGAACTTGTGCTTTATATTAGCTAGAGAAAAACTCACTTCAAGCTTGGGAAACTTACTCATCATAGCTACAAGGCCAAAAGATGGAGTTCTTTCTCTTACTTGGTTCCTCCTCAAATGCCAATATAGTGTCACAAGGTTTCTATAGGCAAGGTGATGAAGGTTTATTTAGGGTGTTTTCATGTTCTCTTAGTGTTTCTCCACTGCTTGCAAGTGTCCATATTGACAACAAAGTCACACCAATGTTAAAGGCCTTGCTCCATTGTCAGTAAGCATCCATAGCCCCAATGGAAATACCTACATGTCCCATATGATATGAGGTGATTTTCCCAAGCCTTTACCTTTTGATTTCATTTTGAGAGAGAGGTGGATGGGGGATCTCAGTAACCCTTTAAAGGAATGTGGGATAATACTAGTTATCTAATAACTATTTTAGATATGCCTTAATTTATAATGAGAATCTTACCTATGTGTATAACCCTAGGAACTGCGACAAACTCTAAGTAAAACATCAACCATTGTTATGTGTATGGATGGAGCCTTGGAGATAATCAATAAGCTACCTGGACCTGAACTTGAGCTATTCATATCCATTCATTGCTTATGTAGTGTTCCACCATCGAGCTAATAGCTTAAATACCAAAATTGAGGTATTGATTAAAGAGAGTTTTGTGAACTAGATTTTTTTTATCTATTGGGCTTAGAGTAGAGTTCCATAGTTTTGACTAGCGATGCTCAGGGATCCTAAAGAAATCATAGCACTTATAAATCACATTAAATCCATTCCAAGAAGAAAAAATGGAAATGAAAATTCTTTGAAACAAACTAAATAAGCAAGAGAAATGATCGGATAATCAAAGTTCAAAGTAAAATAAAACTACGAGCATTCTAAAAGAAAGAAAAGAAAGAAAATAAAGTCTCAAATGAAAAATTCGAAAATAAATAGAAAATAAATCTTCTTATATACAAACTAACTACCTAGGATGTAGCTGACAAAAGTATATTTTCAGAATTTTTCCATTTATAGGAAGGAGGTCTACTTCTCTTTCTAGGTTTTGTAGTCAATATGTGCATAGGCTAAGTTTTTCAACCAATTGGTAAGGCCCAAGCCATAGTTGTTGGAAGTTAGTATTCTTACCCTTTTCTTCGTGTGGTTTGTCCCACTTTATGACAAGATCCCCAACCTGAAAATATTTATCTCTCATTGATTTCTTTTCAAATCATCTCTTTATTGTTTGTTGATGTACAACAAATTTATTCTTTGCCTTCTCCGTTTCTTCTTCCAATTTGAGTAGGGTATCGACCCTTCTGGATGACTAGGCAATTCTATCCATGTGAACATTGATATAATTGGAGAGATGCCAATAACATGTTCGAAGGGAGAATGGATTCTTTTCCATAGAATATGAAGTAAGGATAAGTTCCTAGAGAGGCTTTGGGAGTCACTATGTTATCCCATAGAGCACTTGGTAAAGCATTATTCCAATTCCTTTGGTGGTCAACTACAATTCTCTTTAGATTACAGATCAAGTTTTTGTTAGTTGGCTTAGAGACACCATCACCTTGGGGGTAATAGTTAGATGAGTATCATAGAATAATCCCCTTATCCAAAGAAAACTCAGTCAACTTTAAAGAAGAGAAATAAGTTACATTATAAAAAACAAATGCTAATAGCATGCCAAACTTAGTAATCAAATAATGCTCTAGAAATTGAATAATTTCTTCCTCATTTACCTTACTCAGTGATACAACCTTGGTCCATCATGTGAAATAGTTTGTAGTAGTCAGGATGTACTTTTGTTGCTTGGACAAATTTGGGTTGGTCTCACAACGATATTCAAATGCCACTATTATAAAGGCTCTTCAATTGTTACATGTTGCATAGGAATAGCTGGTTCCTTCTCCCTACCAACACACTTCTGACATATCTTGCACTTCTGGACATATGCATGTGCATCCTTGAACATCGTTGGCCAATAATAACCATATCTCAAGATATTGTGTGTTTTGGTCTCATCATCAAAATTCCCTCCAACAAGTCCATTATGTATCTATGTGAGGACTTTTTCAACATCCTGTTTCTCAAGACACCTGAGAAATACACTATCATAGTTTTTCCTAAATAGGACGCCATTGATAAGCTAGTACTAAGATTATTTGAGTATTAGTGCTCTTTTCTACTTTGAATTTAGGTGGTTGAAAGGAGTACCTTTCCGTAGATATCGGTTCAAGTTATTGTACCAAGAATATGTTTTGATAGGAACATAAAGAACCTCCCATGTATAGAGTGATATTTCATTTTCCTAACCTTCTTCTAGTGAATCAGTTGGGTCAAATGCTTCTGCTACTAGCTTGCACTAGACTTGATCCCTGAATATGGTAGTACATTTGTACTATAAATTGTGTTTCTAGATGGTTTTCATCCAACTTGCCCTTTGTTCACCAATTTCTTTCTACACGAACAATGACCTCATGGCCAGGTGGGGTACTATCACCTTTGTGTGGTTTTTCAAGATGTAGGGTATGAACTATTTGAATGCTTTAAAAATAGAGAATGATTTATAAACAACAATTTCTTTCTTATCAATTGTTGGGTAATTTTTATTTTCCCCTTATACACCATTTCTCATAAATGAAATCAAACACTCATTCCCTTTCTCATGCTTTTGTGTGAGCACCGCTACTAGAGAATAATCAGATGCAAATCTATAAGACGAGAAGTCTTTGTTGAAGTCTCAGCCATGCAATGTTGGTGTTGAAAATATGGTAGCCTTAAATTTTTCAAAAGACTCTTCCTCAATAGAGGTTCATTTGAATTGTGAATCCTTCTTTATTTTCCTTTGGAGAGGTTTGTCAATTTTAGCAAAGATAGCTACAAACCAGTGCGCAAAATTTCTCTTCTTGAAGAAACACTGCATAGACTTATTGTTGTTAGGTATTGCTTAGAAATGATGTGCCCTAGTAGTTTTCCTTTTGAAACAATGAAGATGCTCTTTTTGGGATTTAGAGATATACCATACTTCTGACATCTTTCAAAAATCTATTTCAGGTGATGAAGGTGGTTTGACCTCTTCTTGGAGTACATATTAATGTCGTCTAGGTAGATCACAACATTTTAATTGATTAGTCTTATGAATGTTATGTCCATTACATGTTGGAACGTCACACCTATGTTTATCAATACAAAAGGAATTATTTGATATGCATACATTCCCCATTTTGTGCACATGGTCGTCGTCAATGAATCAGACTTGGATACCAAAACTCAGTTCTATCTAGAAAACCCGTCTAGTAATGAGAACATTTCGATGCAATAAACAAGTTGTAGGATTTGTTCCATTGAAGGAATAAGGTAATTTCATTTGTAAGATGCTTAATTGAGATTATAGAAATCCACATAGAGCTTGATCTCCCCAAATTTCTTCCTGACAAGTACTAGATTTTTAACCTAGGTAGAGTGGTGGAATTTTAAGATGACCTTAGTGTCTAATAGACTTTTAAGCTCCTTTTGTATTAGTGGTTTAAGAGTCAGATGGAATTTACAAATTTTTTGCTGAAATGGCTTAGCATTTTCTTTGAGAGGGATCACATGTTGTATTATCTTTGTTGGATTACCGAGGAGGGGGGGGGGTGAATTAGTAATAGAGCAATCCAATCCTTTTCAACCACAAAATGCAAGTGTTATATCAATGTATCATTATCATCCAATAGTTGCAGAGTAAATAAACAATGAACAAATGAGAAATCATACACATACACAGTACACCAGTGTTTTACGTGGAAACCCAAAGCCGGAGAAAACCACATAATGATTTTTCTTATATATCTTTAAGAGTTACATTCATTGGAAGAATCGACTTCATTTGTTTTCCAATTGCAATTGGAAGGAGGCTCCAACCCCCTAGTTTCTCAAGCTACAACCTGAGGGAAGCTCCAACTCCCCAATTCTCTGGCTACAACCAGAAGGAGGCTACAACCCCCTATGTTCTTTGGTTACAACCGGAAGGTGGCTACAACCACCTTTCCTTGCCCCGTTCAACCACCCTGAAATACAAATGCTGAATGTAGACAACCTGTCACTGTCACTGAATCAACCACTACCACTGCTAACCTATCACTGTCAACCTGTACCAATAACCTGTAACAACCCGTACCAATCAACCTGCACCAAACAACCTGTACCAATAACCTGAACCAACATGTACCATGCATCAACCATGCATCAACTTCACATCAACTATGACTCATCAATATGTACCAACATCATCAACTATACACCTCATGTATGTGCCAACTCATCAACTATTTGTCTCAACCATGTACCCAAGATGTACCTCAACCATATACCAAAGACATACACCAATATAACCATAAAAAATTCATCACTCTATCTATAAACCAAATACCATAAACCCTTACATCAAACCATGTGCCACAACCTCACTGTTATGTAGCCTCAAGCTAAACCAACAACTTCAACAACACATCACAACCAAAAGACCAATACCCATATGGGAAATAAAAACAACAAAATACCAACTGTATCCCTCAACAAATTTGATATATGCAACAATACTGAACATCCAATACCATCTGAAGAGATAAACCCTAGCTCACAAAACATACCTCAAACAAGATGTCCCATACCTCTCATAAATAGACCCCAACCATGTTGCTGCTGCGATTTTTCTGCCACACTTTTTCTACTACGATTTTTCTGCCGCGATTTTTCTGTCGCACTTTTTTTGTTGTGATTTTGCTGCTGCTCTTTTTCTGCCGCACTTTTTCTGCCATGATTTTTTTGTCGCATTTTTTCTGCCGCAGTTTTCCTGCCACACTTTTCTCTATCAATAATACCTGCCCAAATAACCTTTCACAAAATAGATATTCAATGATATTGAATAGGTTCAAGTGTGATTAAATGAGAGAGCCTTGCCTCTTATTTATAATTTCATGTAGCATCCCACTTTTCTTATTTTAGGGAGTTCTCCATTAACTTTATTATTTAAATAATTTCTTTTTCAAACACTTTGACTACTTTGACCTTTTGGGGCTTCTAGATGACTCATGAGGGTTCTCCAACTTCACATGACCATAACTCTCTAACAGTGAGGAGTTATGTGACATTCCACATACCAACAGAAATGGAATGACATGTACTATCCATATAGAATATTCTTACTTGAATATATATCAAAAATCATACCATTATCCATCAAACAAACTTGGGTCCATTACCCAAACCTTTGTGCTACCAAAATTCACTACCGAACTTTCTTCAAGGGTTGACATCAATGACAACCAACCCAATTAATAAACAATCTCCCCCTTTTTCATTGATGGAAACACTTTGATGCAATAATGAAGTCATGTCATGGAATAATGAAGTCATATCACTCATGCTCCCCCTGTGACCATCGCTCCCCCTTGAACCATGCCTTTGTTCTCTGCATCTGATAAATCTCTCCCCCTTTGTCATCAATGGAAAATGTATCTTTCCATTCGGGGCTGCTCCCCCTAATTGAACTGTCCTTGGGGATACTCCCCCTAACTGAACTCTTCCTGAAACTGATCTCCTGACCTAAACTGTCCTCTTTCTGGTGCTTCCTCGTGTAAATATAAGACATATAAGATAAGAATTCAAAAGAATTCATTTCAGAGTAGAAATTACTCTGAGTCTCTGGCGAAGATACTCAAAGGCTTCCCGTGGAAGCGGTTTTGTAAATATGTCTACCACTTGTTCTTTTGTGCCCACATATTCAACTCTGATGTTCTTCTTTGCAACCTATTCCCATAGAAAGTGACACTTGATTGGAATGTGCTTCGTCTTGAAGTGCATCACTGGGTTCTTTGAGATACTGATGGCGCTTGTATTATCACAATATATTGGAATGGGCTCATCACACTCAACCAATATATCTGTCAGAGTTTGTTTCATCCATAGAAGCTGTGTACAACATGCTGCTACTGCAATATACTCTGCCTCGACTATAGATAAGGATACTAATGATTGTTTCTTGCTTAGCCATGATACTAAACACTCACCCAAGTAGAACATTGCTCCATTGGTGCTTCGTTAGTCATCAATGCAACCTTCCCAATCTACATCTGTGTAGGCAATAAGTGATAGATCATTTCCTTTTGGATACCATAATCCAAAATCTTTTGTTCCTTTGAGATATCTGAAAATCCTCTTCACTGCTACGACATGTGTTTCCTTTGGTGCTGCTTGAAATCGTGCCACTTGTCCAATTTCCTGCATTACATCTGGTCTAGATGTTGTCACATATAGTAAGCTACCAATCATTGACCTATATTGCCTCTGGTCTGTAGACTTTGAATCATCATCTTTTCTCAACTTGCAACTGGTTTGCATAGGAGTGGTAACTGGTGTGCAATCTTCCATTCCAAACCTCTTTAGCATTTCTATGATATACTTAGTTTGAGAAATAAAAATTCCTTGGTTTCTTTGACGTATATGAATACCTAGAAAGAAGGATATTTCTTAGAGTAATGACATTTCAAATTCATTCTGCATATCCTTTGCAAATTTCTAGCTTAACCTGTTATCATTGCTTCCAAAAATAATATCGTCAACATAAACTTCAATTAATAAAATACTATCTTGAGTTACTTTGATGTAGAGGTTGATGTCTGCACTTCCTTTTCTGAACCCTACCTACTGTAGATATTTATCCAGTCTAGAGTACCATGCTCTAGGAGCCTTTTTTAGACCATTGTTGGCCCTTGGTTATGAAAGGAAACATATAACAAGGAAGAAAAGGTAAAAAGCAAACTTCGTGGGAGACACAATGACTGTCACTGGGTCGAAGTGAGCAAAAGAACAGAAAAGATGGAGCGAAGTGCAGAAAAGAAAGCCGTTGGATGAGGAGATCGAGGATGACAGATCAACAAGGAAGATGGACCGAGGACGACTCAGGAAGTGGAAAAAGCCACCATTGGATGCTTTGGAGCACCGCACGAGAAGGAAGGAAAGACAGGCTGGTGAAGTCTAGAAAAAGTGGATCAAGTTTATCTAGGGTCTTAGACACCTAGTGTTTTGGTAATTAGGGTTTTGACACCTAGGTTTTGGCCTAAGGTGGTCGATGAGGTATTGTAATGTATAAATAAAGGTCAAGAGGACCTGGGTCGAGGGGGTATGATATTGTTATTGATTTAGCTCCATTTCTATGGTGAGAGGTCATTGTATTGTGAGAGAGAAGTGCTAAGGGTGAGAGCCTTCTAGTATTGTAAGATCTTTAGCTGGGTGAGAAGGTCAGATTCTATAGCTGGGTGCGAAGGAAGGGGTAGATAAAGAGAGAAGGAGAGAGGGGATCTGCTGGCCAAGAGTGCAGATAAGAACTGTAAGCTTTATATTAATATATGATAAGCACAGTTCTATGGACGTAGCCCTAGAGAGAGGGTGAACCACGTATATTTTGTGTCATGTGAGTGATTAATGATTTGATCTCTGTCCTTATTATACTGTTATTTTCATTACTGTGTTAGATCATGATCTATAGCTGCACAGAGTAGATCTCACTGATAAGTAATATATGAATACTATGATTGCTGTTATACAAGATCCACTTGATATTCCCCTCGTTGTAGACATCTCTGTCCTGCAACCCCCTCATCGTTGCTTCGGGTGAGACTGCATCTGCTTCGTAGGTGTTGCTGAAAGGGCCAGTAGCTAGGGCTTGTTGGTGCGCTCTTGGAGTGAACCTTGGGTCTGCCCCTGTGCCAACAAATGGTT
The DNA here is from genome assembly GCA_009831015.1 of Picea engelmannii. NCBI lineage: Eukaryota > Viridiplantae > Streptophyta > Pinopsida > Pinales > Pinaceae > Picea > Picea engelmannii. Next base: position 341,163 of record ML778820.1, read on the forward strand.
CTGTTACCGGGACAATAATCTTTTTAAGGGAATGTCAAGGTGGTTCCCATCGAAGACAAAGATTCAGAAGTGGATAGAGGATCAAGAGAAGGACTTCACTGAAGCCTAGAACAAGAACCCTAAACTTAGTACTGAATATTGGTTACAAAGATACATCTTCACCGACATTCATGAGATCTTCTTTGGAGGAATCCATCAGGAGATACACGAGTGGTTGGCTAGGTTAGCCGACACATAGTTTGAGATTAGATTTAGACCTCCTGTGGTTTGGACACCAACAATGATCCAGAAGGTCAAGAGAATTGAAAACACTGTATCCAGAGCAATAGATCATTGGTTTGATAGTACCATTGGAGGGCATATCACCGAGTTTGTTGTTGACAAAATAAAATCATATAGCCAAGCCGAGAGATACTTTTTAAAAGGACCCAGAGGAAAAGTTTTGCACTTTCTGAAGCTAAGAATCAAGGTTCTCTTGCAGGAAAACCACATCTTGAAGATATAGTAGATTGGCCGGACCTGAAAAGGCTAATGTTCAATATCTTAGATAGTGACAACGACATAGAAGTAGGACATACAAGTAGTGGGAAAGTATTTCGAGGGGTTCACCTTGAGAACTTATTTAAGAAAAACTACGGAGAAGAGGGTTTCTACAACAGAGAAGAGGTAGATCTAACCGACGAAGAGCATCCAGAGCCCAGCAGAAAAAAAGAAGGGGAAGCTAAAGAACTGCGCCAAAGCGAGCCAGAAAACTCAGGAACTGCACAGACTACTGAAGTAAGTAACGTTAATCCTCTTGTTGTCCCAACAGTACTTAGCAGTCAGAATAGTCAGAACCATTAGAATCTTCAAAGTACTATTACTAGTAGCTCAACATCTACTCAGACAAGAAGCCTAGTCAGCTCTATGGCAAATGAAATGAGACTCCCTATCTTTAGAGGAGTTGGATCTGAAGATCCAGATCAACATTGGTTTCTGTGTGAATCCATATGGAATATTAAAAGTATCACCGATGAAGCCATCAAGAGAACCTAGTTCAACACTATGCTAAGGGACCGTGCACTGAGATGGTACATGAAACTTGTCCAAGGACTGGCACAACCTAAGCCCCTGAATGAGATCAAGAATGCACTGATTGTAGAGTTTAAGAAACCTAA
>ML778820.1:383911-408688 GCA_009831015.1 Picea engelmannii
TATGACATCAAATTGGATGATACTCTCAAATATACCAAATCATTACGTACAACATAATTGTAGATTTCAAAAATTAAGAGAATTAATGGGGGTGTTCGTGATTTTGAATGCATGCCCATCCTTGTTGTGTTTATGGTAGCTTTCTGTATTGTTTTATCCTCCTCTTTTTTTTTTTTCCATTTTTAGTGGGCTTCTATTGGTTTTCACAGGGAGTTGTGACATTATCTACTATGAATTAGAGATATATTTGAAGGTATTTATGAGAAAATATCTCTGCCAAGGGAGACTACATATGTCATACATTGAAACATTGGATTTTGTATTTTTCATATCCTCTGTGACATTGTACTCTATGGGTTGCATGGTCAAGCTCTGTGCTATGAATTTACTAGTTTGGGTAATTCCTGTGGTATTCTTGGTTTGAGTGGGAGAGGTATTATTCAGAGTTTGAGAAGGGGGTGTGACTTTCCTTATCGCCATGCTGTATTTAGAAGGAAGAGTAATAGTGGATACATGAATTTTACTCCTCAGATTGTAAATTTTAGGGGTAGGTTGAATGTCATATAACTCTCCCACTGACACTTCTCTTACTACATCATTCTCAAATTAAAGTGCCTAGTCCCAAAGGAACATGGTTTCTCCCCCTGTCACTTCCCATTACTCAATGATTTCATCAGTCTTATCTTCTTGGGAGGTTTTATATGAAAGTGACCACTGATCAAGAAGCTAATTTATAACCAAAGTCATGGAATTAATCCATCGAGAGCATGTTTAATCACAATGGTTAGACTAATGGAAAGTGCACAAGTTGTCCATTCCCATCCCTTCTCAATTTAGATTCAAATTTGAGGGCTCTAGGGAATTTTCTGGGGTGTTGGATCTTCTATGGAAAGGTATGAATGTCCTTTGGTTAGATGTCCCTTCCCCATATTTCTTTTTTATATCAATCAATTTATTAGACAATTTTTAATGATTTTATGTACACGTTTTAGGCCAGTGGGGTCTTTCTTTGCAATTTTAGTTAATAAAATAATTTTCTTTGCTACTATTAGAGTCTTGCTATCTTCCCCTCCTAGATTTCCCACCAAAGTGAGCATTTCTTTCTTCACTTTCTTCACTTTCTTGATGAACATGGAAATATATGCATGTAAGACATATATGTAATATTCTATAATTGCCTCCTCAGTTGGTTGGGTGTTATCAACAAATTTATTAAGAATTATGGTGAAGCATTGATTAAAATATTTAATTTGTTCCCTTTTCTCCATTTTAATAGCTATTAGTTCTTTTAACAAAGTAGTTGGAGTCTTTTCTTCACCAAAATTGTTAATAAACTCATCCTCAAAGTCATCCTAGCTTGTAATAGAACCTACAAGAAAGCTATAACACCAAGTGGATGCCTTGTTTTTGAAAGTATATGGGAACAACCTACATACCACGTCTTCATTTTCTATTTTCATTATCCTTACATCGAGGTAAATATTCTTTATGTGATCTTTTGGAGCACATGATTTGTTTGGGTGAAAGTTTGGCGAGATTCTTTCAGGATTTTTGGGAAAATCATGAAATTTCCCTCTCAGATTATGGTCACCTTGAGACATCCAAGAAGGCATGTAAGGTTGATTTCTAGTCATTTGGTGAGCTAGTAGTTGTAAAATCTCGCAAGCTTTCCTGTTTAGCTTAGGTTCTAGGGTTGGAGAATGTGAGGTGCGAGGTGAAGATAGGTTTGATGGTGGGATTTGGTCTAAGGGTTCAAGAATATCTTGTAGAGAAATCTCTACTAAATATTCCACAAAATTAACCAGAATTTCATCTTCGATTTGCACATGATTTATGTAGGTTGGTTGTTTCCTAGGTAACTAAGGTACTATAGGTAGTTGTTCAATCTTGTATGCTCGGGTCAGATGATGCATAACATTCACTTCTGGGTGAGGAATGACATATAGGTTTTTTTGGGGTGATTTTGGATTTTCGAGAGTAGTTGAACTATCTTCAAACACAATATCTAAGTCTATGTTATCACTTATAGTATGGAAATGATTGGGTTGAGGTTCATGATTTAAAGGTTTAGAGTGATGACCATATAGAGAATTGGAATTTCTACCATCCATACAACTCAGACCCTCCTTCCAGCATCAATTTGTGTCGTAGGAAAAGTTCCCTACTCAACAACAATGGGTTCTCCTTGGTGTAAGGTCCCAATTAGACTTCACACCATTTGGAATAGGAAACCCATCCAGATTTTGGCCTGATAGCTATTACTTTTGGATGTGGAATTGGTTGTGAGATGAAAAATGTTGAAGGTTTCTAATCTATATGCATAATGCAGTCTTGTCTAACCTATCCTAGCTATGAACATATGCTAATTAGTAAACATGATAACAATTGAACGTATATGTTAATATTTCCAAAATACAAATCTATTCAAGAAATACAAAAATACATAAGCATGAATAGAAAATAAGAAAATATAATTCTATTATTAAATTATCATTCATGATCTCACATTTACCATCCCAAAGAAAATATTTCAAAAGAGAAAAAAAGAACTACATTATTCATTTGAGAAATGTAATCAATAGAACAATACATTCTTACAGTGATATCAATAACAATATAATAGCATAAAGAGTTCCATAAATATACAATAATGAACACCAATGTTCCTCCTCAAAACTAGCCCTGAAGGCTTCTTCCCATTAAAATTCTTAAGAAGATTACAAATTGTAAATAAGCCAAAATACCATTATACAACAAATCGATGAGCTTATAAATCCTTCAATCTATAACTTATTCTTATGTCTTCTTGGATTCCTTTATGCAATTATAACTTTTCAACTTATTTTTTTATTCTTTCCCAAATATTATTAAATTACAACTTATCTTACAATATGATCATAATCAACCACATGTCTTATCTTGAATATAAGTGGCCCACACTTCATGTTGATATGAGATGCCTAGGACATATCTAAAAATTAGTTTCTCAAAGGAAACTTCATAATATGTTAGTTCCCTAGGCATGTGCACCATTTCCCTCTTCAATGTACTTTGGAAAGAATTAATTAAATTTATTTCCTTGGAGGGACCAACAATGTATTCTTTTAGGTTTTCCTCAGTGATATTTTAGGTCATTACAATTGTTCTTCCTTTACTTGTTACGATTTCCTCCAATTCATTTAAGATGTCTTCCATGGGTCCTGGTGTGCCCATGTCTTGTAGAGGTGGTAGGTGACATATTTCATATTTCAATAACCTTTTCAGTCGCAAGATACAAATGCTTGTAATTGTTTACAAATACAATAACACAATTTTCTAATGTTGTACTTGTTGCCTAACGGTTAGACATAGCTACATAATTTAGCTGGTTCTTCTTCTTTGTCATCCTTGGAAATGTCAATGTTTCATAGAAACCTGCATATGATACCTAGCTAAAGAAAATAGAAACAAAGCTTATCAAGAAAAGGACGAGAGATTCAATATGAAAGAACGAGAAAATATATTCACACTACTCCAATGAGTTGATCAATGATCGAATGATACATTGAATGAGTGATTTACACTCATATAGGAAAGAATACTCCATAATTAAGAAAAGAGAACAACCAGTGAACTCTTCTTAGAAATGCATGCATGCATAATAGTGATGGTCTAAAAATATAAATTCTAAAATACAACTAGCTCCAATAAACTACCATTGAACTAGTGAGTTGAAAATAGAAATATCTCCAACATCCCCCCCTGACCATCACTATGGACTAATAAAAAATGAGTCCCAACAACTAGGCCATATTAGGCACTCATGTACAATGTTGTTGGCACAGGGGAAAACCCAGGGTTCAACGCTAACAACACAACAACAAACCCTAACTACTAGCCCTTTCGACAACACCTGCGGAGAATATGCAGTCTCACCTGAAGTAGAAATAGGGGGTTGCAGGACACAGGTGTCTACAACCAGGGGAAATACAAAGTGGATCCAGGGTAACAACACACAACAATCTAGTTATTCTTTACTACACTTAACCTACTTCACAAGTTATGTCTCAGATCTATCACAACAATGAATCAACAATATAACAGATGGAAAATACCACAACATCCATCACACATAACAACAAGATATACGTGGTTCACCCTCTCCCTAGGGCTATGTCCACAGAACTGTGTTTCTTGATATATTATGTGAAAACATACAGTTCTATCTGCACACTTAGCTTGTAGATCTCTCTCTCTTTCCCTCACCCCTGCTCACCCAACTGCAGGGTTGATCTTCACACCCAGCTGAAGATCTTACAATATAGACTCTCTACAATAGCCTGCTTCTCCCTCTCTCTGAACAACTACACTCGATAACCATTCACTACAATAGTATGAACCAATTATTGGGAAGCAACCAACAACCACCCCCTTCTATCATCTAGATATTTATTTATACATTACAATCACTCTCGAAAAACCTTAGACCGAATTCTAAGTTTCAAAACCCTAATTTCCAAAACCCTAGGTGTTTAAAACCCTAGGTCCACTTGACCCACATTTTCAGGGCTTCGCCAACCTGTCTTTCCTTCTTTCCCGTGAGGTGCTCCAAGCATCCATCGGTGGATTTTTCTTCTTGTTGAGTTGTCCACGATCCATATTCCTTGCTGATCTATCTTGATCTTCTCATTCAACGACTCAGTTTCCCTTACTTCACAACTTCTTTTCATCTTATTTGACCACTTCGACCCATTCTCACTCAATGTGCTTTCCACACAGTTCATACTTCGCCTTTATTCCTTAATATTCGCTTTCTTCCATAACCAAGGGCCAACAGGCCCCCAACACTCACATTTGACTCATCTTGAGTCACTGCAAGACTGAACCTTCTGTTTCACTTCGACTTCAGACTGCGTAGAGTAGCCTGTGCTTTCTTCTTTGTCCCTCCCTTCCTTGTGCAGATTGTCTTTTCTATGTCTGGTACCCAGTTTCAACTGCACCTGGTACCTAGACCCTTATTGTTATGCTTTTACTGAGAGCTGTGAGGTAGCTGGTTGTCATAGTACAATTTCAAACGACTCCCATTTACCAAACGTTCTTTCCATTCTCCATTCAGGGTCTTCAAATTTGCATCTCCTCCTTCTGTGACATAGGCAACCTCATAAGGCCCAAGCCAATGTGTCCTGAACTTCCCTGGGTGCTTCATGAACTTGTTGTCGTATACCAACACCAAATCTCCTTGTTTTAATTCTTTCCTCTTGATATGCATGTCATGGTAGGCCTTCTCTTGTTCCTTCTGTATCTGTTGATGAAATCCTGCAATAAACCTATCTTCTTCCAGTTCTACCAACTATGCAAGCCTATATTGTATGACGCCTGTGTCGTCCATACCTGTAAATGTTGCAATTCTTAAGCTAGAAACCAAGTATTCCATAGGTACCACTGCTTCCAAGCCATTTACTAACTTAAATGGGGTATGTGTTGTTAATTTCTTGTAATTAGTTCTGTAGGCCCATAATACTGCTGGAATTCTTAAATCCCAATCATCTCTATTCCCACTGCAAATATTCATTAGCATTGTCTCCAATATTTTATTAGAAGCTTCGACTGTACCATTCTCTTGGGGGTGGTATGGTGTACTCTTCTGATGATGAAAATCGAATTCCTGAGTCAAGGCTTCAATAGTTTTATTAATAAAATGAGTACCTTGATTGCTCAGAAGGATCTTTGGGCATCTAAACGTTGTTATGATATCCTCAAATATGAACTACACAATTGTAGTTTCACTACAGTCCCTAACTTCTCTTGCTTCTGCCCATCTGGTCAAATACTCTATCACAGTGATAATGTATCTCGTTCATGTATGATTTCTTGGTGGGTTAATAGATCCCACAAAATCAATGGCCCATTTATCGAATACTTGTAATGTTAATTGCGGTGCTAAAGGCATCTCATCTCTTCTAGAAGGTTTCCCAGTTCTTTGGCATACATCGTAGGCTCTGACATAGTCCTTAACGTCTTTGTGTAAAGTGGGCCACCAGAGGCCAGCTCTAATAACCTTCTGCGCTGTTGCTTTCCCTGCATAGTGTCCTCCTGCGATGCTTTCATGTGCTTTTGCCAGAATCAGTGGTCTTTCTGCCTCCATACAACATCTCCTCAAGATCTCATCAGGTCCCATCTTATATAGCTATCCAACTATAAGTGAAAAATCTGCAACACGAGCTACCAACTGTTTCTTCTGAATGATTGTATATTCACAACGTGCCATTCCTATGGATAGGAACTGAACTATCTCGACGAAGTGATCATCCATCTTTATGATGGATAGCAACTATGCATATGGTAGTGTATCCTCCAAACTGGTAGGTTCCTCTCCATGTTCTAACCTGGATAAGTGATAAGGTCCCTTGTTCATTCTTCCTGGCTTGACCACAATATCAAAATCATATTCCTGGAATAGTAGTATCCATTTGCATATTCTTCCCCCCAACACTGGCTTGTTGACTAAGTATTTCAACGCAGAGTGATCAATAAACATCTTAAAGTGTCCTCCCAACAAGTAGTGTCGAAATTTCTGCAGCACATACACCATAGCTAAACCTTCTCTTTCAGTGGTGGTGCAATTTATCTCAGCTATAGAGAGCTTCCTGCTAGCAAAGGCTAGTGGGTGATCAATATCTCCTGCTCCTAGTTGTGCTAACATTTCTCCTAATGAAATAGATGAAGCATCGACATGCACATGGAATTCCTTACTTCAGTCTGGGAAAACCAAGATAGGCGCAGTGACCATTTTCTGCTTTAGTGTGTCGAATCTCTGCTGACATTCTTCTGACCATTAAAACTTACAGTATTTCTTTAAAATATTTTCCATCGGTGTTGTTATCTATGAATATCCATTAATGAACTTTCTATAGTATCCAATATGTCCCAATGCAGTGCACAATTGTTTAACCGAAGTATGGGGAGTTAGATCGACAATGATAGCAATCTTGGAAGGATCTACCAACAATCTCTGCTTACACAAAATATTCCCTAGCAGCACTCCAAAAGGTGAGAGGAAGATGCACTTCTTCAGGTTCAGGGAAATCTGGCATTGCCTGCACTTATCAAACATTAGTCTCAAACATTCAATATGGTCTTTCAATAAGCTAAAAATAGTCCAATCATCAAAATAGGCTTCCAAACATTTATGTAAAAATTTCTTGAATGCTTCGGCCACCACCCTGGAAAAGATGGTTGGTGCATTATTCAAGCCAAAGGGAATCACTGTGTACTGAAAAGAATCCCATTCCGTCGCAAATTTGGTCTTATGGCGATCTTCCTTAGTAATCATCATATGATGATAACCTGAAAATCCATCTTTGAATGAGTAAAATTCCTGTCCTCCTACATTATCTAACACTTCATCAGTAAATGGTGTAGGAAATGGATCATGTAGGAATGCATCATTTAGTTTCCTTAAATCTACACAGATCCTGATTTCTCCTATATTCTTATCCTAGACCACAATAGGGCTAATCCACTTTGATTCTTCAACAGGTTCTATGATTCCTACTTCTAGCATTCTGTCTAATTCAATCCTGAATTTCTGCTTATACTTGGGATTCAGTCTGTAGGGTCTCTACTTGACTGGCCTTGCATCTGGTTTCAAGGGGATCTTCATTTCTCCCATGGGCCATTTAATTCCCTTCATGTCGGTGAACTTGGTTGGAAACAAGTCCTGATATTCATGCAGTAATTCTGTGATCTTATCAATAGTGGCATCATCCCAATAATCTCCAACGTTGCCCAATTTAGGTGCTTGATCCGTTCCAATATTAAATTTCTTGATTTTGATTGGCTGTCCAATGAAAGGTAGTTCAACCCCTGGCCCTTCTATGTCTCTCTATCCTTCATTTTCTGCGATGTTCACATTCCTAGGATCATCATCTTCATCAACATTGATATTGTAGCAACCTTGTAATTTTTGAAGAGGTGCGGTCCATTCATATTCCTCTTTCCCAACAGGGAGGTTAGGTTCCTCCTCAAAGAATTTATGTATTATAACTTGTAAATCCTGATCTACTGTAGGGTGCTGGCTTTCAACTAAAAATGTAGCTATAAATTTCTGAGTCATACCGTGCCAATATGCAGTGGTGAGGCACATTTTTGCTTGAAGATACCAATTGATAGGCATTGTGTCCAAAGTGTTAATGAATTTATGCACCCACTTTTCTTGAGGAATGCTTCTCCAGGCCTCCTCGCAACTTCACACATGGTCCTTCGGACAACTCTGACTTGTGTATTGAACTTCTCACCCTTCGACTTGGTCTGAAAATCATGTTGCCATCAAAGTGCGATATTGTACCAACTATGCTATGTTATTCTTGTGTGTTCCCCACCATCTTGCTGGTGTCACTTTCAAGGCTTCATCTAGTGCCAAAAACCTCTATTGTACTTGTACAATTTATTCAAATTCCAAAAAGAATGTTTCTAAATGATTTAAACCGTCAAATGTGGGCAAGTTACTTACTTATGTGCTGATCCAGTGAACTTCCCTGGTCAATCTGGCACATCATTGTGTGGAGACTTCATACATCCTATTCTTCCATTTCTCTAGTGCTTCCTCTGAGTCTGATGAGCATGCACTCTCACTTCGCCAACTCAAGTTTCCATCTACCGTAGGATTAATGTAATCTTGTTGTCTTGCTGTTAATTTATATATATTCTCTAGTTCATAAGCACAATATTCTTCTCTCATGGGTTTTGTGTATCTGTGACCTTCGTCAGGATCAAGAGGTGCAATGACCCTAAGGCCATCACCTTCGAACGTCATTCTTCTTTTCTTTAAGTCAACCATAGTATAATTGTTTAAAGCCTAATCAATTCCTAACAATGCATGATAATGACAACTATCATCAACTATCTCAATTACTTCGAAGTCCGCAAACATCCTTACCCCATCGATGTCCACAGGGACATGCTCCAGCCTCCCAAAGAGGCTTACTGCCTGTTGATTAGCCATCCTGAGCTTGATACGGGAATAGATCAAATTAGGTTTTCCCATCAATGCCTAGGTTTTCTTCGTCATAACGTTGACTTCTGATCCCAAGTCGAGGACCACGTAGTCTATGTCATAGTCTCCAATCTGAGCATTAAGTTGTAGTTCCTTGTTTTTCATTCTCTTTCTGGATGCTTGATGTATTTCTCTATTCAGTAGAGGATCTACCCTCCCTATTCCTTGTTTTTCATTCTCTTTCTGGATGCTTGATGTATTTTTCTATTCAGCAGAGGATCTACCCTTCCTATCTCATACTTTCTGATCAAGTGTTGTAGTTCTTGCACAACTCTTTAATCTTTAATCAAATCAATGAACGCATATAAGAAACTGAAAAGCTTGCTTACCTCTCTTCCATCTCCAGGCGCAACTGACTGATTGAATGCCATATTCATTCCACATTCTCTCACTTCTGGCTGTGTCTTTGATGAAGAAGCTTGATCTCTTCCAAATTCTCTTTTTTCCTCTTGAAACGTCTGCTTTTATTTCTTTGTATCAAACAACAGTGTCTTCTCTACAACTCTTCTGACCCTTGATCCCTCTGTAGTATTTTCTGGTGTCACCCTGTCTTCTCTTTTAACAGTGCCTCCTCTAGTGATAACAACAACTCTGGGATCCTCTCCATGAGTTTCTGTTGAGATTAGTTGTACTTGCTGGTTTCCTCCCCGTCTCTCCTGAAGTTTGGCTAGAAATACTGAACAATCTTCAATAACATGTTCAAATGAGTTGCAGTAGCTGCAAGTGGTACAAGGGTTCTAATAGTCCCTTTCCAAATGACTTGGATGGGAACAATTATAATAGATGATCTGGCCTCAACCTCGACCCATACCTCATCCTCGTCCTCTTTCTCTGAATCCACCGTGAGGGTTGAATTTTCCTCTTCCTGGGGAGTTAAACTGTGTAGTATTTCCATCCTGTTGCATATCTTCTTGAATCCTATATGTATCTATTGATCGTTCATGAAAGAGTTCATAAGCCCTACAATCCTTCTCATCTTGCCCCACAGATTTATAGAATGTGCAATAAAGGTTGGTAGGTGTCTGGACATGTTTTTACATGTAATAACACTCACCAGGGCAATGCCTATTTCTACATACCTCGCACCAGGGGAGAGTAACCTGCTTCAAAGGGCTTGGAGCTCCAGAGGCCAAGAAATCATTAAATAGGGGACAATTCTCCTTGTCATGGCCCTCTAATTTGCATCTGATGCACCATATGTCTTCTCTTTTACCTTTTCCCTTTTCTTTCTTCATATCTTCGACCTGCAGAGATAAGCTAGTTAGCTGACTCAAAATTTGAGTCATACCTGAGCTGGATTCTCCCATACGGGTTGATTCTAGTTTCATGGCGATCTTCAATGCCTCAGCCTGCGAAGCGACCTTCTGCTACATCAGAGGAACTTTGATGTGTGGTAAGAGGGAAACAATGAACCATTCCTTGTTTTTCTCTTCTGGAATCTGAAAGCTCAAGCATCCTGTCAAGGTCTTAAACCTCTGATCAAACTCCCAAATAGGTTCAACTACTCTCTGCTTGATTTATTTTAGTTTTGTAATGCACTGCAAATCCAACTTGGGTTTCTTGAATTCTGCGCTCAATGCAGTCTTGATATCGTTCAACAGTTTAGGCTGTTCAACCCCTTTAATAAACTTCATGTACCAGCTTAGTGCACGGTCTCTCAAGGTAGTACTAAACTGATATCTCTTAACAACTTCATCATTGACTTGTTTAATACTCCATACAACTTCGCATAAAAACCAATGTTGATCATGATCTTCAGATCCATCTCCTATAAATATAGGTAAACTCATCTCATCTGCCATAGATTTTCCTAGGTTTCTTGACTGATTATGTACTGGACTGTTGATAATAGTGCTTTGAGTGCTCTGATAACTTTGACTACTCGGGTTACTTAACACTGCTAGAACAACGGGAGGAGTAATAGTACTTACTTCAATGGTAGGTGTAGTTCCTGAAGTCCCCGATTCTTCTCAGCAAGGTTCTTCAGTCTTCCCTTCTTCTTCCCTGGCAGACTCTGAATGTGCCTTGTTCAATAACTCTTCTTCTTCTCCACTGTATAACCCTTCGTCCTGTGCCAGTGGCTCGTGAGTTTGATCAAACATGTTCACCAGAGGAACCTCTCTGAAGGTTCTCCCACTATGCATATGTCCAACCTCTGTGTCATTATCGCTGTCCGAGTTCTTGAACATTAGATTTTCAATCTGACTGATTACTATATCTTCAAGATGTTCTTCTCATGCAATAACATCTTGATCTTCAACTTCAAAAAGTGTAAAAAATTTCCTCTCGGTCCCTTAAATAAATATCTCTCTACTTGGCTATATGACTCTACTATGTCAATAACAAACTTGGTAATGTACCCTCCAATGGTGCTATCAAACCAGTGATCTAATGCTCTTGACATAGAGTTATCAAATCTCTTGACCTTATTGATCAACGTCGACGTCCAAACCACAGGTGGTCAAGATCTGATCTAAAAAATGGTATATGCTAATCTGGCTAACCACTCATATATCTCATGAATTCCTCCAAAGAAAATCTTGTTTATATCAGTAAAGATATACCTTCCCAACCAATCCTCTGTACTAAGATTATGGTTCTTGTTCCGGGCTTCAACGAAGTCCTTTTATTTTTCTTCTATCCACTTCTGAATCTTCGTCTTCGATGGAAACCACCTTGACACTCCCTCACGAATATCTCGGTCTCGATAACAGAACCATTTGTTGGCACAAGGGCAGACCCAAGGTTCAATGCTAACATCGCACCAACAAGCCCTAACTACTGCCCCTTTCAGCAACACCTGCAGAGAATATGCAGTCTCACCCGAAGTAGCAATAGGGGGTTGCAGAACACAGGTATTTACAACTAGGGGAAATGCAAAGTGGATCCAGGGCAACAACACACACCAATCTAGATATTATTTACCACACTTAGCCTACTTCGCAAGTTATGTCTCATATTTATCACAACAATGCATCAACAATATAAAAAATGGAAAATAACACAACATCCATCACACATAACAACAACATATATGTGGTTCACCCTCTCCCTAGGGCTATGTCCACATAACTATGTTTCTTTATATATTATGTAAAAACATATAGTTCTATCTGTGCACTTAGCTTGCATATCTCTCTCTCTTTCCCTCCTCCCTGTGCACCCAACTATAGGGTTGATATTCATAGTCAACTGAAGATCTTACAATATAGACTCTCTACAATAGCCTGCTTCTCCCTCTCTTTCAACAACTACACTCGACAACCATTTTCTACAATAGTATGAACCAATTATTGGGAAACAACCAACAACCACCTCCTTCTCTCATCTAAATCTTTATTTATACATTACAATCACTCTCAGAGAACCTTAGACCGAAGTCTAAGTGTGAAAACCCTAATTTCCAAAACCCTAGGTCCACTTGACCCATGTTTTCAGGGCTTCACCAGCCTGTCTTTCCTTCTTTCCCACGAGGTGCTCCAAGCATCTGTCGGAGGATTTTTCCTCTTGGTGAGTTGTCCACGATCCATCTTCCTTGCTGATATGTCTTCCTTGATCTTCTCATTCAACGAATCACTTTCCCCTACTTCGCTCCTTCTTTTTCGCTTCTTTGACCACTTCAACCCATTCTCAGTCAATGTGCTTTCCGCACAATTCATACTTCACCTTTTTCCCTTAATCTTCGCTTTCTTCCATAACCAAGGGCCGACAAATGAAAATAATGAACACTGAATAAAAAAATGAGGAAAGAGCGAAAACCATGTGGGAATGAAACCTCCCCTCAAAAGACAATGCATCAAAAGAAGAAAAGGCAACTGCTAGGTAGTTGTGTTCTTCACTCCAAGATGATCCTGCAAAGTTTGAAACTTAAAACCATTGAAGGTCTTGGTGAAGATGTCGACAGTGTGTTCATGGGAAGGAAAAAATTGTAGATCAATGATCTTGTCATGTACTAGATCTCTAATGAAATGCATGTGGACCTCAATGTGTTTTGTTCGCTACTGCTATAATGGATCTCTACAAAATCTCAATGTATTTTGATTGTCACACCATATGACATTCAAACAGTGAAACTAGATACCAAGATCGGCAAGGAAGTGCTGAAGCCAAAGTGCCTGAATGACACAGTTGACTAATCCTTGGTATTCAACCTCTATGGAAGATAAAGCAATTGGTGATTGCCTCTTACTTTACCAACAAATAGGGCCTGAACCCAAACTGAGAGTGTACCCAGAAGTGGACTTGTGATCTGTGCCATCACCAAACCAATCTAAATCTATGAATCCTATGAGATCTAATGCACAACCAACTGCATAGTGAATACGATAACTCATGGTGCCCTTAACATATCTGAGGATGCGCTTTTTAGCCTTCTAGTGAAGATCATGGGTCTCCTTCATGTATATGGAAACTATTCCTACTACATATGAGATATTCAGATAGGTGTGTGTGATATACAAAAGACTCCCCACCAACTTTCGATACAAATTATTTTCCACTAATGGTGTATCCCTACCATCCTCAAGCCTGATCCCAGATAAGAAGGGTGTAGGTGCAGACTTACAACTTGTCACGTGGAATCTATCTAGAAGATATCTAACATACTTAGCATGAGAAAGTTTGATGCCAGAAGCATCTTGACTAATCTCAAGACCAAGAAAGAAGTGAAGTGGACCCATGTACATCATAGAGAACCTGTCATGCAAAATATATTTGAGCACAACAATGGTTGAAGAAAAGCTACCAGTGATCAAAAGATCATCAACATAGAGTACTAAAATAATCAAAGAGTCAATAGTCCTCAACATGTAAACATTTCAATCAGATTTACATCTAACAAAATCATCTAAAACTAAATAAGAATCCATCTTTTCATACCATGCTCTAGGTTCCTGCTTGAGGCCATAGAGTGACTTCTTCAGTCTTCATACTAAAGATGAGTTTTGAATGAACCCCAATGGTTTCTCCATGAATATGTCTTCTAAAATATCACCATGAAGAAAAACACTCTTAACATCCATCTGGTGAACTTCCCATCCTTTGGTTACTGCAATGGCTCGAACCAAGCCAATGGAGTCCATCTTTGATATAGGAGAAAAGGTCTCATCATAATCTATCTTATGAATCTATTGAAATCCTTTTACAACTAGTCTTTCCTTGTACTTTCTTACCTGACCATTTGCTTCTCTCTTGGTCCTATAGACCCATTTGAATCTGACAAGTTTCCTCCTTGGTGGAAGTGGAACCAGATCCCAAGTCTGATTCTCTAGGAGTAAGTCATACTCCTTCTGCATGGATGCTTCCCATAATGGATTGATGACACCCTCACTATAGATCTGCAGATTAGAAAATTGGACCATATAGCAATGCATGGTCATTGTTGGTTCAGAAGTTGAAAATACATGAGAAGGATCCTCATGATGAGATTAATTCCTCCTCAAATCTAATGGATTACATGCAAGGTCCCCTGCTATCTGAAGTGTGGACTATGCCCACTTGGGCATCTGCTAAATCTCTGACGCTAGTTCCTCATCTGGTTGTACTACCTACTCAAATCCATGTACAAAATCCTCTGAATATGAGTTTGACTATGTAACATATGATTGTATTGAATCATCATCTCCGATGTATGGAACTGATGGAAGCACGAGAGTATTTGCATGCTTCTTTGGTGGTTCATGCAAAGGACTCTCCTCAAACTGAACACTGTGCTCAATGATGATCCAGTTTGTAGAGGGATCAATCAACATGTATTCCTTCACATCATCTGGATATCCCACAAAGATGCAAGGTGTGCCCTATGGATCTAATGATTTCCTCTTTTCAAAAGGAATATGGGCCCATGCACGAGATCCAAAGATGTAGAAGTGTGTGACATCTAGTTTGTCACCTTTCCAAGCCTCAAAAGGAGTCAAGTCCTCAACATATCTATGAGGAGATGTGTTCTGTATGTAAGCAACATAGTTAAGTGACTCAACCTAAAGCTTGGAATGAAGAGACCTTGCATGCAACATGCAACTAGTCATCCCCTTAAGAGATATGTTCTTCCTTTCAACAACTCCATTATGTCATGGAGTGTATGGAATTGTGTGTTGCAACTGGATACCAGCCTCAAGATAAATATTCTGAACATATATGTTGATATACTCCCCTCCATTGTCTGTACGGAGGATCTTGATCTTCTTCCCAATCTGTGTCTCTACTATAGCTTTGAAGTCTTTGAGATGCTCAAAAACTTCAGACTTTTTCTTGAGAAAATAAACCCAAGTATAACATGAGTAATAATCAATAAATGTGAGGATATACCTTTCTTTGTTGATGGACGGAGGTGGAAATGGACCCATGATATCATTGTGAACAAGCTCCAAGGAAGAGGAGGCTATATTTTCCTTCCCCTTTTCAAAATTCTCTTTAGGATGCTTGCCAAGAATGCATCCTTCAGAAACCCCTTCAGAGAAGTGAATGTCTCGAAATCCTTTGACCATTACTTGATTGGAAATTCACTATATGTACCTAAATTTTAGATGACCAAATATCTCATGCTATACTCTACTATTATCATCAACATGTGTAAGTAGTAAAGAGGAGTCATGGTCAACAAAATTAGTGAATTTATACAACCTTGATTTGTGATCTACCTCACCAATTACAATAATGGAATTGTCATGCATGTCAAGTATAGAAACCAAATCTGAAGTAAGTTCAACCTTTTTACCTTTTTGAGTGATCTAATAAACTGAGAGCAGATTTATAGAAAGATTTGGAACATGTAAAATGTTCTCAAAACTGCCATTAGGGAGTTCCACTCTTCCCTTTCTTTCCACTGCTACTGGAGTATCATCCCCCATGAGAATAGGGGGTCTTGATCATGAACTCAAAGAAGTAAATATTTCCTCTTTTGTTGCCATATGATGTGAAGCACTAGAATCTATAATCCATGAATCAACTGAGGAATTAATTGCAACAAGAGCATGATGATTACCTTTCTTAGGAGCGTGATCTTATTCCTTCTTCTTCTTGGCTCCTTCAGGAATGAAGTTTCCAAGGTTCTTCTTCTGAAGTACTTATTCCATAAGATATGTTATCCCAATTTTGTGGGATAACTAAGGAGATCATGTCTCAAGGCCCTAAGGTTGCAGATATGGAGTGCCGAGAGACTACAGGACCAAAAATGTCCACTTGCAAATATGGAAGCCCACTATATCACCACATTTTGATCCATTTTCAGCGCATCCACCACATAAGCTAGATTCTGGAAGGAAGATGGGTCTTTCTTCATGCAATACAAGTCAGTTATTGTGGCAGGTAATTGCCCTAATATTTAAGGCATTTAAACATGTTGTATTTGAGCTGTTTTTGATTATAAAACACCTGCTTGGACATTATGCTTTTGACCTTGTTTCACCTTGGTGAGTTTCATAAGTTTCCTAGTAAGTGGCAAACCTTTGGGGAGGTTTGTGACTGGGGGTCTCTTGAGGAGTTTTCGTACCATTCTCGACCATACTTACCACTTTCCACTCATTACACTCCCATCATATTGTCCTTTTCTAGGTCCTTTGACTTTAGTGACCCAAGAAGGGCATGTACCTCATTTCATGGAAAGAAGGGGAAAAATGCCCAGAGGAATTGTTGTTGGTTGAAAAGATAAAAKCCTAAATATAGACCTTCCAGATGCTTCACCCAGGGATCCCCCRAGAAAGAAATGAAACACTTCTTTGTAAGAAAAGGGGGACCTACACAATAAATAATAATGAATTCTTAAGGAATTAGTTAGAGKATAAGAGGTCTCATTATGAGCTGACCTATCATGATCATGGGTATMTAGTGGTATGAMATTACTATCATCTAGTCACCAATCCAGGGTAGTGGCTCTTAGTTACACAACTGAGAGAAAGGAGGTCTCATCACGAGCCGACCTTCTCATTTCCACAAGGTATTTGTGAGTGGAACTGCCATTATTTGGACACCATGCGAGGAMAATGGCCTTCAAATCATTCCTTAAAACATGAAAGAAACAAAGAATTGAAAGAATATGTGCTTGGAAAAAATTCATTGCAAATGAAGGTGCCACACACCCTCTACAAAGGCACCCATGAATGAGATAATACGAGCCCTTGTATGTCATGAACCTCAACGACCTATAAAGTTTGAACCCATTCCACCTCATCATCCATTACATGACCTTGAAAGTCCATCCTTTGGATAATCCCCTACTTTAGGGCTTTGGTTTACCTAATAGGACTCATATGACACCCCTCCCATACTTAAACTTGGTCAATTGTATAAAGTTTTGAGAATTTGTTTAATTTGATGAGGTAGTTTTGATCCATATGTTTTTGTGGATTGCTTATTAGATGTGGTTTATACTTTTCATGATATATTTGACTTGAGATCTTTGGAGGGCATACCCTTTTGTTTTGCAGGACATTGCTTGGTGGCCAGTTTTGGAAGAACAAGCCTAGCTTGGGCTTCCATGGGGAAAGAATCCCACCAGATGGATGAATAGGGCCCACATACTAGATGATGATGAATTGCCTTTGGATGCCTAGAAGACAACGTGGAAGACCTTACCTAGCTCTCACATGCCAAACATTTTTCCTAGGAGAGGAAAAACCTCACTTAAGGAGGCTTGGTGTCACCTAAAGGGCCAGGGTTTGGTGGTGAAGGTATTGTTTGATGACATGTGAAACGTTTTGAAGGAAAGAGGCTTGAATACCATCAAGATAGTACTTGGATGAGTGACAAGTGTCCTTTGGAGGCCTAGCCATGCATCTACTACCCAACGACTTCTTCAAAGTGCCAAAATTTCCCCTAAAGGGGTGATGTCACCTTATTCTAGGGTTTCCTTTGTGTAAAAGTGAATTTTAAAGATGAATTGTTCAATATTATTTAGATGCAAAGGGTAAGATAAGGGTTGTGCACCCCTTATATTATGTTTTACCCTTGCTAAGTGGACAAACTATGTGATAGACATTTTGTATAAATAAAGATCATGAAATCTCATTTTGAATCATAACTCTCCCATTGTGAAGAGCTAAGGATTGAAATTTTTGCTACCTTGAATATTTTTGTTCTCTTGTGCTATGGTATGGTGCCTTTTTTGGTAATGGACTACATGATGATGATGCGCTAGCTCTTGGAGGTCTTTTCTAGCTATTTGTGGTGGTTTATATTGACATGTTATGGTTTATCTTGTTGCTATTTGGATTGGTAAGACAATTTATTTGTTGCTATCATTTGTAATTCAAGCTCAAGGTTGATTTTTGCTAAGGCTAGGTAGGGATAATAAGTGCATACACCCATACTTTAGCTACACCATAATTTTAAGCATAAAATTATTGTTTGCAAGGGTTTGGTAAGGAAGTATAAGGATATACACCCCTTAGTTTAAACCCTAGATAGGTTAATTGCCTTGGGAAATAAAAGGAATTATACCCCAAAGGAGGTAGTATCTCTAGCTCTTTACTTTGTGACCCCATTAACCCATTAATCAAAGGCACTAGTCGTTGCATTGGAGAAAAAAAACACTGCATTGGTAAATGTGAAAAGTTGAAGTCTTGAAGTTCTTTCACTTGGATATTGTTCTTTGAGCCTTTTTCCTCATAGAGGCGTCCCCTTTCACCCACTAAAACTTGTTGTTGCAACAAAACTAACCTGCATACATTAGGGATGCAAATATCTAACCCTCTAAACCTATACAACTCCTAAACTAACCCTAGAAATCAACGATAACTTCTCCCTAACAAACTACTAACCCTAACACACTTTTTGGGCTAATTTAGTGTTATTTTTGTTGGTTAATTTTTCTGTTATAAGGCTTGGTTTTCTACATCCATAAGGCTGATAAATATCACGACAGTAATTTTTTTGTGACAACCTTGCTTTTATGCTAAAGACTTGCTCTTTCATTCTTGAGTTGAACTAGTCTTTACTAGCTTGTCTCTTGCTTATTCAACTAGACTTTTAGCACTTATTTTGCAGCCCATATTATATTTTATATGCTGATATATATCACTGATTGTTGTTGAAATTAGGGACAACAAGATTAACTTGCTTTTCCATCTAACATACTTCATCATGTACTTGTTTTTCCTTGTGTATCAGGTAGGTATTTTATCTTGGCATGCCACTCAAAGCATTGGGAACCTCAAACAACCCTCAAGACTCATTACCAAGTTACCTTTATCATATAGAAACTTGACCTTTAGGGGAATCCATTCACACATTTCATTTTCCATCTCAATCCCCCCTAGGGTCACTAGGATTCCCCCCTTGAGGTGACTACCTCACCTATAAAGTGACGGGAACACCTACCTAAGGTGAAAGTGGGCAGGTTCTCTCTAAGTTGTCACCAATTTGGTGGTTGGATCGGGCTTTTCCCAACCTACAATTTGTGCGATAACAAGATCGATTTGCTTCTTCATGCACATGGAATATTCATGATTTGGTTTATTGTAATAATTGCACTGCTTTCCCTTCTTCTTCTTCTTCTCTTTGGAATCTGAAAAATCCTTGAAGGGTTTGGAATATCCCTCCTTTTATTTCCATTTCTCTTTTCCTTTCTGTTTGGATTTTTGTTTGGATGACCCTTTTCCATCCTGCATGGTGAGTGCATGTTCTTTGGGTTCCTTAATTATACCCATTTGAATGAGTTTTTCCTGCTCATGTGTGAAAGAATCAACATAATGCTCTATGGTAGGCATCTTCCACTTTGATCCCAAGAGATATCTGCCAGAATGGAAAGTGGAGACATAGACAACATATTCTGGTCCTAACTTAGCCAAGATCTTTAGAATAATCTAGTCCACTTGTTTATACTTATCAATAACACAAGATACCAAGCTCAACATCAAATATTTAAACTTGGTAAGGAAATCTTGTATATTATCCAAACTTTTAGGATCCAAGGTATTCAACCCTACCTCCAACATATGGCCTCTCATCTCATCTTGTTTTCCAAAGAGACCTTCCAAGGTGGTCCAGATCTCTTTTGGAGTCTTGCATATTGCAACATGAAACCATAAATAATTTGAAATTAATTCAAGAAGAATTCACGTGGCCTCATCCTTACGGTTCACCCATCTGGTCCTCTCAATCGTTGTTGTAGGTTCCGTTTTTGTCGCCATTGTCAAATTGTACAATCCTTTCCTTTTGAGTTGGAATTCAACCTTTGGATTTCATTCAAAATAATTGTACAATTTGAGAATTATCACCAACTTTAACATAATAATTGGTGTTGTATCCATCCCTCTTACTGGTTCTGAAAAACCTGAAAAATTAGCCTCAATTTGCAATTGAAAGTTACTGAGAAATCATTGCAAAAAGTCAGTTTTTGAAGGGTGTCACACCTTGTATGAAGGATACAATGTGACACTATCTCACCATGTTGGAAGAACACAATGCAACATTGTCATACCCTAAGTGAAGGCCACATATTGACAATGTTAGATACGCGGATTACACTCACTGAAACTCCGATTTCCCTCTTCTTTGGCTTGTCTGGTTTTTTCCAAGAAACTCAACTTTGATACCATGTCAATGTTTCATAGAAACCTGCACATGAGACATAGTTAAAGAAAATACAAACAAAGCTTATCAAGAAAAGTACAAGAGATTCAATATCGAAGAAAGAGAAAATATATTCACATTACTCCAATGAGTTGATCAATGATCGAAAGATACATGAATGAGCGATATACACTCATATAGGAAAGAACATTACATAATTAAGAAAAGTGAACAATTGATGAGCTCTTCTTAGGAATGAATGCATGCATAATAGTGATGGTCTAAAAATAGAAAGTCTAAAATATAACTAGCTCCAGTAAATTACCACTGAACTAGTGAGTCGAAAATAGAAATATATCCAATAGGAAAGTCTTCTGGAGAATTTTTTTATTCTTCTTTCCGTTTATTTAGCTCATCCATGTTGATATGCACTCCATATAGTACCACTTTCTTGTCTTTTCAAGGTGTGTAAGGAACTGGGTGGCATGATCTTGGAACTCTTTCAGATTGGTGTACATATATTTTTGTACAATGTTGAGTTCCTTTAATTGTTCAAAGGCTCAAGCCTTGAACTAAACTAAGATGGTCATATCTTGATTGTAGTGTGCTACCTCCTACTCTAGGTTTTCTTTCTTCAACTTGTATTCTTCAATATATTTTTCCATGTTCTTGATATTGAATTCTAAATCTTGTGAGAAGGAGACGCCTACAGATGATGTGGCAATCAAGTTGGTTCTTGTATATGCCATTAATGGTGTTTCAATGGTAACCAGGAGTTTAGGAACTTATGGTAGCTTCATTTTCTTGTGATACTGCTTGACCACTCTACCTTTAGTTTTATGAAAAACAAAAGAGTAAAAAATTGCTACTCTATCTGACTTGGAAGGAATGAATTATCCCAATCCAAGCTCTCCCATAGGAAAATGACTCTCAATGATGGATGCACCTAATGTGCTGCAAAATATTTTAGAAGGATCAATGTCCATAGGTCCTAATTTTATGGCCTCTTCTCTTTTCTTTTCCTATTATTTCTTCTTCCTCCTTCTGAAGCGTTAGTGCTTAATTTTTTTATTTATTTTTAATCTGCTTTAGCTACTATTGTAGTTCCTACTTCCCTTTCTTCTCTTTCAAGTCTCTCATTCTCTTATCTTTATTTATCCATTTGTTACCTCTTTTTATCTTTTATTTCTTGGATGTTTCTACCCATTCTAAAATCCACCTCATCCAAATACATGGCTCTTATGTGGACTTCTTCTCGCCACACTCTGCTTTGGTAGGGATAACTATATTTGCATGTGTGTCAGTGATGGTTGACTATGTTCATAGGGTTATTCCTTATGAACCTTTCCTCTCCAAAATGGAAGGTGGAAAAGGGTTTAACCTCTAAAACCACTTCCTTGAAATACTTTATTCCATAAGCCTTGACATGAAAGTTAAATGGAGGCCACAAAGCTTTCTTTTCATGAGCGAGGGATGCTCCAAATCCATATAGGGAAGTCTAGTATGCCACTTCTTGTAGGGACAGTTTGTCGAGGAAAAATTTGAGTAGAAAACGAGGAGCTTTGGTGGCTCTGAAAAACTTTGATGTACATTCTCTTGTTAGTGACATACCAATCACCCACTTCACCAATTTCCTACATGGATTTCTCTAACATACATTTTGTAGGCTCACAAGAGATAATTTTGTACTAAGGAGCTATAAATTTCTCATAGATCTCCGTGTAGTGTGATTTGAAGCAATGTTCCCATAATATGACTATAAACATGGATGGGTGCTTCATTTGGGTGCCAATTCTAGCCCATTCCTAGAAAAATATTTATCGTGCAAGTAGAATCCAATCGATAAGAACCTATGAAAAATGTAGGATGCATGCTTGGGGCTGTGTGTTTGGCCTTGGAGATAGTATGGGTCATGGACACTGACAAGATGGAGGCCTAGTTGAATATGGTGTCCATTTGAGTGATGACATAAATCATGGGCACCCATGACTCCTTGAATTGGGTGGAATCCTCTTCTCCATATAACCTGCTGACTAGAGATACAATAATCTTGAAAGGTGTTCTCATGTGTTTCTTGGGATAAATTCCTATTCGTCTAGCTCTAAGAGATTTAGGTTTGACCAACCATCTTTTCATGAGATCTTGAAAGTTCAAAGGGAAATTTAGCATAAATTCCTCATTGAGCTCTACAATAGGTTAAGGGAACTTATAAAAAACCTCAAGAACGAAAGGCTAAAAAGAAGCAATGTATTTCTTAGTAGTATCTTCGATTAATAGATTTTGAATATCTACCTTGCTAATGAGCCAGGAGATAACCTCAATGTTAAGCCCTAAATAGTGGCACGTTACCCCTTAATTGGAGAATATTACATTAGTAATTTTAATTTATTTATGTCGGCTTGGGTCCATTAGTTGTAATTGTACCTCCTAGTCTCCTATATATACCAAGGAGACATTTTCATTTGAAATCATCTTGTACTTGAACATTTATGTGGTGTATAAATAGGTTTCCCCCTTGAAGAGGCTTATTATATGAAATTCTCTCTATTTCAAGGCGTTGAGTACTTATTTTGAGGTTTTTCTATGCTATATTGATATTTGGTTCTTAACATATGGTATTAGAGCTCAAGGTCTTGGGGTTTCACTACTACATCTGAGACACATTGGAATTTTTTCTATAATGTTTTTTTCTAAGATGTTTCATAAGGAACCCCTTGGAGGATATTTATCAGATGACACAAGGTATGTTGGGTTAAAATTTTAGCTCCCGAGGCCTTATACTTTCGGAGATACAACCTGTGTAAGATAGGGTTCTGGAATCATTATGAATTGATTCATCGCGGAATTTTCACTATAAATTTTTTTCTGTAACGTTTTAGACCCTGAAATATGGAGGTTATTCACATAAATTATTAAGGTATATGTGATAACAATTTCAGCTTCTGGGTCATCTTACATTTGCAGATACACCCTGTGGAAGAAAGGGTATCTGACTAGTCCTATTGACTAGTCTCAAGCAGGTGTTCTGGGTAAAACAATCATAACTTCTTCCTAGAGTATCCAAATTGAGTGAGACCAGTTGCATTGGATAGTGGACAGTCCGTATTATTTCTGGTACAATTTTCAGAATTTATATCAATTATTTTTGTGCGGGGAATGCTATACAAGTGAGATCTCCTGGAAAGGCCAAAAATCAATAAGTTGTGAGGAAGTTACCGAAAATTCCACTTGGCACATCCAATTTTGATCAGACCTGTGGCATTGCAGAGAAGAAACATCAGAGAACCACAAAAAATATTTTTTCATACCCAGAAGGGCCAAAACTTTGGAGATACAACAAAAGAAAAATTGTATAGAAGAACCACCTGAAAATCAAGGTTTAAAAGTGATACTTGGCCAACATGCCACCAAAAAAGGGAAATTCTACACCAAATAAGCCTCTGGACAGTCCTACTTGGACTCTTAATGAAGGTGAAGAAATGCGTAAGGACATAAATGAATTACAAAAGAAGACAATGACAAAAGATGGACTACAAGGGATGATGGATTCAATTGAAGCTAAATTTTAGGCAATAATGGACACTGACATGGATGGTTTAAAAAGGGAGATCATGGAAGGATTGAAAAAATTCCTAATAGAGAGGACACCTGAAAGTGAAAATGTATCCCATGAAATTCATGATGAGGACACAAGGAAGATGAATCAAGAATGGAGAAACTCCAACTTTGGGTTGAAGACCAACCACATTCCTAAGATTGATATGAGGAAGTTTGATGGAAAGAAACCAATCACATGGATACTTCAGATGGAGAAATTATTTGATCTACAAAATGTGCCATATACATAAAAGGTACGAATTGCTTCTTTATATTTAGAACCCAATCAATTTGTATAATATCGATGGCTTTGTTCTCGCAAATCACTCGTCACTTGGACAATTTTCATGGAAGAAATGATAGCACACTATGAAGATACAAGGAGAAATACCTTCCTTAGCCAATTGATAAATCTCAAGAAAAATGGTTCAGTTACAGAGCAAATTGAGAACTTCTGAAGATTGAATATAAAGGTAACATATATTCTAGATGAGTACTTGATTGATGTATTCATAGGAACTTTAAAGGATAACATTCAACATGAGGTTCACCTTTGGGAACCCAAATCATTGGAGAATGCATTTAGGGTGGCAAGAAATGTTGAAAGTAAAAATATGGCTATGGCTACTAGAAGGACC
>ML778820.1:436312-466666 GCA_009831015.1 Picea engelmannii
ATGCATTCATTGGGCTATGGAGTCGTAATGCTTTAAAACAAAACCATACTGGATTCCAAACTAAACCGGAAAAATACTGAAAACCACTGTTGTACTCTAGTGCTCAAAGTCAAGCTTATTTATATACATCACCTACTCTAACCGATATCACTGCTTTGTTCAAGTATATGAAAACTTCCAAATCAACCAAGCGAGTATCCGACTAACAAACTTAATTATACTTCCATCTTTGAGCAAAAGGATGACAGGAGCAACTGCAAATTTCAAAACATGCCTTGGGAGTAGGTACTTACAATTTTGAAATTCAGACTTCAAGAAGTCGGAAATAAAAAATTCAGTCCCCCATTTTGACTCCATATAAACTGCTACTGGATCATAAAAGTCACATAGAAATACCTCATTTTGTTGTTGTTCCAACTGACTGAAATGTTGTTGCTTGTTGCCTTTACTGATCTGAATGTTAAATGTGGACTGCTCAATATTTGTTGGGGAAACATGCATGATCAACTGCTGATCTGAACTAGTCTGCTCTCTTTCATCATATCCCTGTAATTTGAATTCATCACTATGATATGCTGGCCTATTACAACTGACAATTTTTAAGAGAGAAGAAGATATATGTTCTTCATTTCCTACATTACTGTCTTGATAATGATCAAATGAAAACCAAGTCTGAAAATATGCATCATGAAACAATTTCTGATCACCCTCTCCAACAATGATATCTTTAGAGGATGTATCAAAGTTAAAAGGATCTTCATTGGACTCTTGAACAACATATTCAATCTATTTTCAATCATAGAATTCATACTATTTTTTTATCATCTCTTAGTTGATAAATAGGATTTGATGAAATTTCATTAGACAACAAATCTGTAAAATCCTCTTCATCATCACTATATTTATCAAATACTGGAAAATCAGAATAAAATCCTGAAGGTTTCTGCATTGAAAAATCAGCAATCTGATCTTGAAACAGATTTCGAAAAATATCATTGTCTACTTCATCATCAACAACCTTTACATCAAAATCTAAATAATTCTTGAACACCAAACATTCTTCAGGATGGTTAAACATGAAAACCACCTCTTTTTCATGAAACAAAATAGAGTCTACAAGATATTCAAGACTGTGTGGATGTTGCAGATCTGTGTAAGCAGGGGTTGCAACATGACTGTTCAGGAGCAGATCTATCTATTCCTCAGTTAAAGGAGGAGGTGGTCTATGCAATTTCTGGATCAAACAACTATTGTTTTCTTTCTCTTCTGCAGGTTGACCATGATGCTGAATATCTTCTTCTTGAATATGATCACAAGAGATATCATATCCTGTTTCTTTATTAGCCAACTCTTCATCATGCTGGTCACCTTTATCCAATTGAGAAATTTATGTTGTTTCTTCCTCCTCTTCAAGAGGATTTGTTTGATATTTTTGTATTATGAATTTTATACTACAACAATCTTCAAAAAGAATTTCAGCTGAATATATCCTCTTACAATATTGATGAAAAAGTGTGTGGAAATCTTTCAATGAAGGAATACTGGAATGAGGTAAAGATTTATACCAAAGCCTAGCATCTCTTTCCAATGAAAACATAAACAACTTCATGAGGACATCTTCATGATGTACATTTAATTCATCCATGAGCTTGTGGAATTCAAACAAGTGTTGAGTAGGATTGTTGTCTGCGTATTCACCAAATTTAGGAAGGACATATTCCCAAATTTTAATGTCTAGAATAGTGTTTGGAAAACCATAAACATTTGTAAACTTCAGAGGAGCAAACCTTGCAGCAATCCGAGCAGCGAACGAATTTGACATTTTGAGACCAGTGGAGTTGCCAGCAAAATCATGTAGAGTCTACAAACCAAGGAGTCGCTAGGTGAATGATCACAACCAATTGAATGCCTATTCCTTGTTCACCATCAAGAAATAGATCTAAACTTTGTCGTATCTCAGGGAAGATAACTTCGTCCTCCATCCGCGACAATGGCGCCAGAAAATGCTGTCACAAGAGTTGGTTCTAGGCTGTAACAGAGCCAAGCCTTAGCACATTTTAAATGAAAAAATAAGTTATCATTCAAAACTTGATTTGGGTTGCGTGCAAGTAAATTATGAGATAACCACGAACCACTTTTGATTAGAAGCTGCCCCTTCCAATCCGAGAGGGATCTCTCGAATATATGTCACGATAGGATGTTCAATAAGCTTAACAGTGGGAAGATATGTGGATAACAAAAAGTTTTGAGGTTTTTAGGGTTGATGGGTTGGACCGAAAAGTATTCCATTTGGCATGGAGTCAAATGATCAAGCAAGTAATAAGAGTGTTTCGACAATGGAAATCCATGGAGCAGAGGAAAGATAGAAGCTGATTACGAAGGGAAGGATTTATAAAAAGTATGGCAGCGGAATAAAGATAAAACATATCAAAATGCAAGGAGCACTTAACAATGAGTGAATTCCAAGAATAAATCAGTGGAAAGAGATGGTTGGGACATAACATCTAGAAAATGATGAATTCTGAACCTTGATCTCTGCAAGAAACAACCTATAACCAATATGCAACAGAGCATCTAATAGAGGATGAATTCTATTACAAAACAGTTACAAATCGAGAAGAAAATATATATGGAGTGATATTGAAACTAAGAAAATGGACAAACTCTGCAAGCAACATCACAAGAATCTTTGATATGGATAAAGCATGCTTCTGCAATCTTTTATTAAACTGAAAATGAAAGCTACATCCCAGGAGTACTACTCCTGTGTCCCCCCCCCCTTTTTTTCCTCTTTTAAAAATATGCCTCATATATCTCTTGAGGTCGAAATCCTCTCTAATCTAAAAGATAACAACAGTTACAACCAATTCTTGAAACTTTCTGCCATAGAAAATGGGCCAAACTGCTTAAAACAAGGGCTGCGGTTATGGCTCTGTATCTCTCGAATCACGAAAACTGTGTATAAAATGAAAGAGGATTTTGTGCATCTGTTTATTTTGAGAAAAAAACCTCTTTCAGTTCCCTGATACCCATTTTCATTTTCCCCAAATCTGCATTTAACAAACATGTGTCAAAATAGGAAAATATGAAATCTGAAAATTAGGGCTCAGAGATGGATTCGATTCTCCCAATCTGTGACACCTGTAGGAAAACTGAGAGAGGCTAATGATCTATGATGTGTTAGGCACAAAATCCTCGAACAGTTTCTCAAAATGATACTCCAATCGCTCAGAATCCTCATTTGAAAACGAACCTGATACTTCGGGGGACTTTTGACTGCCTTACCAAGATCAAAATGAAATTCTAAAGACACCAATAGAAAAATTAGGATTTGTATATGTCGATCGACTATTCGAACGTGAAAAACAACCTCTCCATGGCTAAGAAAATTGCATATTTCTAATGCAGTTTTGCATATGACTGGAGTCTCGATTTCGGGTTTTTGGGATTTGGGGAAACGAAGCAGTGGTTATTAAAATCTCCACGTCGGAAAAATCTCCATTTCGGCCAAATCCCCAATGGCCAAATCCCCAAAATATATTTTGGCTTTTACATTGCACTCTTTCGAGCCTTCGGGTTTTGGGTATCATGTCCTCAAGAGTTATGACATGCAAGGAATCTCGAATCGCGAAATTGCGATGGGATTAATTAGACGATAATAATTTGCTTTAATTTCTTAATTAATCACGATTAGCAATTAATATTTAACCTTTCATGGATTTAAGTGTCCGGACTTCGATAATACTTGACGCAAGAAATCCCGAATCATGAAATTGCAATGAGATTTATTAACGTTACTCTTTCTTAATCTTTATTTGACCCGGCTTATCCTTTAATAATTTAGTGAATTTGGGGATTGGGGCTATAGTTATTAAAATATTTACGTCATCAAAATACCTGACGGAAAAAACCTAGACTTGTGAGATTTTCCCCATGTGGCTTAATGCTCGGGGCATGCGGTCGTTCCACTGCCAATGCTTCCATTCATTCTCCTTGTGACTCAACGCTCAAACATATGGTACATTTCTTTGATTCTCACGTGAACCATGTCTTTAGATTTGTTGTGAGTTGGTGTGTCACTGTTATACTGCTATGGAATTTGGGGCTGATTTCGGTGTTATTTGACTAAAGATGTCAGGTAGAGAACATTCAGTGATGCGTGTGACAGAAAAATGGCCGTTTTCTCACATCTACACTTCCGGTAGTTAAACACTATAAATTTTTCTCTCCTAAGTGACCAAAAGCCAAAATTTCAATATTTTTTACAACAGAAGGCATGATAAAGTCTTGTACTGAGAATATTGTAATAGAGGGCTGCTCTACTGGAGGTTTCCACCTCGAAGAGGCAAGTGAACATTGCTTTCTATCAATAAAGGTATAATTTTTGGTTGTGGATCTCTACATTTTTTTGTTCAGCTGGTATATTCCGTAGTACTTTTTATTTTCTACTTAATATAATAGATATGGTACCTAACAAGTGGTATCAGAGCACTTTCCTCTACGGAAACTGTGTGATTTTTTTTCAGGTTAGAGATGTGTATTTCTGACATCTTTAAAGCACATAGATATGTCGCTAAGCAAGTAAAACTGCGGTGGGGAAGAATACATGTAGGAAATACAAACAATTTCAAGGGGTTATCTAGAAACAAACATTTCACCTTGTTGGAAACCTCTGTAACCCCTATTGGTACCCCTCGAGTAGTAGCGCATCAGACATTATCTGCACATGGTCATCACTCCCATGTACTGAAAGGTAAATCGAGAGTCCCCCAAGTCTCCCCAAACCAACTCTAGATTAGTTGATCGACCCGCTAAGTGCTATAGTGACATCGAGAACAACACTTGGGAAGATACTCTCTAGTACCCGGGTAATAGGGTAGTATGGATAAGGGTATGATCGAGCCTCCTTAGTTGGTTCTCTGAGATATTGGGTCGCGTACTATTGTTTGACCCCACACGTATATCAAAGATATATAGCACAGGGAAAACCCTTGTATGTAGGAACCCTGTAAACCCTAACCCATGGGAAAGAAACATAACAAAAAAGGAAGAGATGAGATATATTGTCGCACAACCTTGCCTCCTACATTATGGCTGTGAAATTCCTACAAAAAATTTCCTATTAACAATTTGGGCCATTCACCACTGCATTATTTAGGTAGGAGTATAAATCTATAGGAGTGAAAAAGGAAAAAGAAAAAATAAGTGTATATTGGTCCCAGATGCACACTTATTCGGGACCTATCCCATTGAATTCCTCTACTCACCCTGATCATAGTGGTACCTATCATTTTTTAGCTTTTCTTTTTCAGTGGACCCAACCCTTTTCCTGGCACCCTTATTTGCAGCCTATTCCATTGAATTCCCCTTTTCACCCTAATCATCGTGGTACCTATCACCTATAAGCCTTTTTTCTATGGTCCCACCCACCCTTCCCAACACCCTTATTTGATATATATCCAAATGGCTAACACTCACAACCGAGACTTGCAAGTTGCCATCAACCAGAACAAGGAGAATATACAACACGTGACTTCTAACATTGCTTCCATCAATTCCATATTTGCACACTCTGAGGACCAAGTCAAGAGAAAATTTGACGCCATGGATGCCAAATTCACAGGTGAATTTGACACCCTCAAATATGTTGATGTTTTGGTAATTGCGGGAGGATATTTCCCTCATAGATGACCTTTCTTAGATGTAGAGAATATTCTGGAAGCAAGTGAACCATTAAACAGATTTGTGGAAACCCTAGAAGACAAGTCATCTTAGCAGAATAAATAATATTAGAATATTATCTTCCAAAAAGACAAGTCATCTCCACAGGAAAAAGATAAACATAAAATATAATTACCATAAAGTCAGGTCAGCCCAGCCAGAAAAGTCACTAGACAAATTAATATAAATAGCAGATGTTTTAGCTCATTTTTACACCCAGTCAAAGTACAAGTCTTGTGGAGAGTTGCAGTTGTAGTTGCAACTGCAGGTGCACGGAGGAATAAGGGCGCATGGTCATCTCTTGTTCTTGGTCTCTCTTTAGTTCTATCAAGTGATACTCTTGGTGATACTCTTGGTGATATTCTGGCTAAGTATGGTACACATTTGAGAGATTAGGTTAGCTGCAACAACTGCAGTTGTGTATGGTACTTGTTCTATGGATATGGAGACTCTCTCTTGTGTGCTACCCTTGGAGAATGAGTGCTCTACTTGTCTTGAGTTGTTGTTGAAATTAGCAACTGGGGTTTATCTGTTGGTTCTATAGTAGGCTTGTTGGAATTATTCCAAGTAAAGATTAGTGTGCTCGGGGGTGGCATATGTGAATGTCTATGGTTGGGTGACAATGATGTGACATTGTCTATGGTTAAACGAGAATACCAAAATTTCAACATGGTTTCAGAGCTGGTTTCCTTCGTAATACTATAACTGCTGGAAGGAAGATCCTTTAGGGTTTCCTCATAAAACCCTAGGTTTGCAGTGCTAGTTCCTTCGCACCAGTTGTAGTGTCAACACCATTTGTAGTACCAACTTCTATGAAGTATTGGGACTAATTTTTTTTTGGTTGTCCTAGTGCGCCTTACCCTAGCACATAGCCA
The DNA here is from genome assembly GCA_009831015.1 of Picea engelmannii. Classification (NCBI taxonomy): domain Eukaryota; kingdom Viridiplantae; phylum Streptophyta; class Pinopsida; order Pinales; family Pinaceae; genus Picea; species Picea engelmannii. The sequence continues at coordinate 442,909 of ML778820.1, forward strand.
GCTATCTCCAGAATGTAAGTTGGATTACTTTGAAGTTTTAGGGTTCTTCATTGCTTGCCGCTACTTTCGGATGGTACCGCTGCCTACCGCTATTTGCTGGAGGTATGTACTTGTATATGTTTAAAATGTATCACTATATTGAGGGTGTTTGTAGGAGAAGGTATCTTTTATTCAAGCACAAGATCAAGAAACTATAGAAGACAACACAAGTGGGACAACAACAACTAAACTCTGAGTTTGCATATCAGGTTTGATATTTCTTTATATTGTTGCAAATTAAGTAAGTGTTGTAACTAGAATAACAATATTTAGAATTCTATTATTGATATTGTTATTTCTAGTTTAGTAAAACACTTGATTATTGTTGGTACAAATACCATTAACTAAATTCTCATATTAATAATGCACTTGTTTACAATATAAATTGATCTCCTTTAGGAGTTGTTCTTGGTTGACCTTGTTCCAGGCAGTTTATCTTGTAAATTCCATGGAGGTTACCATGGAGATATGGTTTTTATTATTTCTTGTTCTGGGAAGGTCACGGGTAATGGATTTGAAAGGGATTTATAATGACGGTTGTAGGAGGCAACATGAAGTAGACATAGAGTTGTGCACATCCATGTAATGAAGGAGAAGAGGAGGTCATCACATGTAGAGGGAGCATATGACTTCAAAGACTATATAGCTTTAGATGGAGTCAAGATTTAGAGGGAGCATGTAGTTTCAGAGTGATCTTGATCTCAGAGAGAGTCAGTTTCTTAGATACTTTCATTAAGAAAGTATTCAGATTCAGATTCAGATTCAGATGGGAGAGACGTTCTCCAGGACTGACAGACAGGAGGCTAGATCAAAAACTTCAGAGACATTAAGGAGATATGAGACCTCCTGGGAGGATTCCATTGTTTTAGTGAAGGAAACCAATAACAAGGACTAGGATGTGGACCTTTCACCTTGATTTCAAGACATGTACTCGGATGGAGATGTGAAGCTATAGGGTTATATAGACTCTGACTAGGCTAGAAGTGTAGTGGATCGATAAAGTAATTTTTGTTGTTGCTTCAGTTTGGGATCAATGTGATCTCATGGTTGAGTAGGGAGAATATGTTAGTGGCACTCAGTACAACAGAGGTCGAGTATATAAAAATTAGTATTGCAAGTCGTGAAGCAGCATGGATTCGAAATTTTCTTGTAGGAATTCATCCGAGACGTGATGGAGAAGGGAGTTGTGAAGCTCCAGTACACATCCACAAATGAGTAGCATGTTGGACCTTAACCACGTTTGGAGGATCCTTGGTCGTGTTTGAACTAATTTTGCGACTTCGACAGGCTGTTGAAGTCGGAGCACAAGATGAAGCGAAGATCGCGGGATCCTGACCCCTTTTAGGGCCCTTTTTGGGATTTGGGATTATGTAATGGGTATGGGATATTGGCCCATGAGTTTACCCATGCTTAGGCCTATTCTGTATGTATAAATAGATTCCAAGGTGATGTAATGAGGGGGAATGGCTAAGTGCTAGAGTTGGATCTGTGTGATCAAGAGTTGTAAGTGCTTTGTGCATACTGTGTGAGGCTTGCAAGGCTAGTGCAAGTAATTGTAAGAGACTGTGTGAAGGCTTGGTGCTATACCCTAGTGAGAAGAAGGATGATCTAGTGGAGTGTGCACAAATCTCTTGTCTTCTGCAGAGTAGAACTTGGATGCTATGTGCCTGTAAGAAGCTTGACCAAAGATAATAAAGAAGACAAAGAGTTGGTGGATGTAGCCCAAGGGTGGGGGTGAACCACGTACGTTATGTGTTTCTCTTCTTTGTGTGATGTGTTGATGTGTTTATATGTTAATGTGCTTAGTGATTCAATATAGATGAATGATAGATAGGTATGTTAATGCTATGTTCTTAATAGTATGGATCTGACCTATGTGGATATTCTTAGTTCTTAAATACCTTAGATCTGAATGAATACTGCGATACTATGTAATTAGGGTTTAACCGTGTTGTAACTAAGACTGGATATTGATGAATGTTAACTGTTGAGTGCTCTGTTATGTGTTAGAATCATAGATCTGTGTCCTAGCTAAGGTTGCAAACATCAGATTCCTGCAACCACCCTTGCCTCTATCTCGGGTGAGACTTCATTTGCTTCGTAGGTGTTGCCGAAAGGGCCGATAGTTAGGGTTTTGTTGGTGTGTTGTTGTAGCATTAAACCCGAGGTCTGCCACTGTGCCAACGAATGGTTCCATTGCTGGGACCTGAAATTGTGATTGTTGGGAACTGAAGAAAAAAAATCTTTGTGCAAAGATCTGACCTGAAATTGTGAAAGATTTGTGCATATATCTATCGCTATAGTGCACAGTATTATACTTGATCTGTGAAGCTCTATGCTAAGAAGGGTCAGATCTGAAAAAAAGAGGTAAGATCTACAAGATTTGTGCTATGATAAAGGTAAGAATAGTGAAAAGTCTTAGATCTGGAAGCTTTGTGCTCTGCTGAAGATAAGATTAGTGGAAATTTTTGTTTCTAAAGTATGGATCTAGGTATGTTTGATAAGATTTGTCCTAGATTGAAAACTAGGGCACTGATAGATGAAAGAAGATTTGATATGAGTAGATCTGATAAGAATAGTGAAATATATGTTATACCTATGCATAGAGAGAATGTTTGGACTAACAAATGGATGCAGGATCCTAGAAAGAAGTTTTTGCAGGTTAGCTACCATGATCCTAGTGCGCAGTACATGAAAGGTTGGGGATCATTTAAGAGAAAGAGAGGATTAACTCTTTGTTATAGTTGCAAAAAACCAGGACATCTTGCTAAGGAATGCCCTGGAAGAAGACCTAGTTGCCTCTGTATCATATGGACCATGAAGTATTGGATTTCCCTAGAATGATTTCCAAACTTGAAAGGATGAATATGAGACAAGGAGACCACGAGAAAGGTCAAGCAACTGAGATTATGACAGAACCCCAGAAAGAATCAGAAAAAGTATTGATACAGATGAAAGAAACCCTGAATAACCATCGACATATCAGTTTATCAGAGATATTCAAAGAAAAATAATGCATTGAATTAATAATAGAAGACTTCGACATTGATTGTGTTCTGGATGAGGAAACACAGGTAACTATTATGACAGAAGAACTTGGGAAATTCTAGGAAAGCCTGCTATGATTCCTTCATTGGGAGGAATAGGGTTATTCAGAGGAAAACTGATAAACCTATGTGGAAGACTCACCCATATATCTATGAATGCCAATGGAACTTTGCCAGAGGAAGAATTTGAAGTTGTTAAATTTATTGAGAACAATGCTACATTTGCTATGTTACTAGGAAAACCTTGGATTGAAGGAGATGAGTCTAGAAGGAAAGAAGAAGAAATCTTAGAGCAGAAGAAGCAAGAGTTAAAAGATTTCATGACTAGGAGGATCACACACTTGATTAAAGAACAACAGAACCAAGAGAAGCTATTTAAAACCAAAGACTTGGATGTCGAAGTGGTAAGAAAACTAGAAGAACTGCAGAAGACTGAAGTACCTATTCCAGATACAGATGAAGTATTACCCCTGATTTCTAGGAAAGAATCTCAACAATGCGAAGTTACTTTGCCAAAATAAGATAAGAATCAGAATGGAAAAAGGAATACTGAGACGAAGTTCACTGGAAAGAAGGCCCGAAAACTAAGTAAGAAGAGAGCTAAGACCGAAAAGTTCTAGAAAGTTCCAGAGGGGACTTCATAGAAGGAAAATTTTCAAAATTGGAACTTCATCGGGACATCAGAACAACGTCACATGGAACTTTGCCATGGCAATGCAATATAGTTGTTGGGAACATTATAACCATTAGATCGACGACCTGAACATGTAGAAAGGCATTTATGATCAGAAAGTTCACCACCAGAGCGTTGGGACCGCATCATAATGGACAAAACTGAGTCATGGAAGTGATGCAAAGGCTCCAACTTGTATAGGATAAGGCTTACCAACTGTTCATAGAGATCAAAGGCCGAGGAGCGGAACTAGAGCAAGTCATCACTGCAGCTGAAAAACGCCTAGAAGGACCTGTCAATGAAGCAGTCATACAAGAGTTCGCTGAATAGGAGGTCGTGGCACAACAACAAGTCCAAGAAGCTCAAGCCAAGCTTGAGGCTTTTGAAGCAGAACTAGTCAGATCAGAGTGACTCAGGATGAGTCACAGGTGAGTGTTCGGGGCCTGTTGGCCCTTGACCAAGTTTGGAGGATCCTTGGTCATGTTTGACCTAATTTTGGGACTTCGACAGGCTATCGAAGGCGGAACACAAGATGAAGCGGAGATCATGGGATATCGGCCCCTTTTAGGGCCCTTTTTGGGATTTGGGATTATGTAATGGGTATGGGATATCGGCCCATGGGCTTACCCATGCTTAGGCCTATTTTGTATGTATAAATAGATGCTAAGGCGATGTAGTGAGGGGGAATGGATAATTGTTAGAGTTGGATTTGTGTGATCAAGAGTTGTAAGTGCTTTGTGCATACTGTGTGAGGCTTACAAGGCTAGTACAAGTAACTATAAGAGACTGTGGGAAGGCTTGGTGTTATACCCTAGCGAGAAGAAGGAGGATCTAGCAGAGTGCGCACAAATCTCCTGTCTTCAGTGGAGTAGAACTTGTATGCTATGTGCCTGTAAGAAGGTTGACCAAAGATAATAAAGAAGACAAAGAGTTGGTGGACGTAGCCCCAGAGTGGGGGTGAACCACGTACATGTTGTGTTGCTCTGCTTTGTGCGATGTGTTGATGTGTTTATATGTTAATGTGCTTAGTGCTTCAATATAGATGAATGGTATATAGATATGTTAATGCTATGTGCTTAATAGTATGGATCTGACCTATGTGGATATGATTAGTGCTTAAATACCTTAGATCTGAATGAATATTGTGATACTCTGTAATTAGGGTTTAACCACGTTGTAACTAAGACTGGATATTGATGAATGTTAACTACTGAGTGCTCTATTAAGTGTTAGAATCACAGATCTGTGGCCCAGCTAAGGTTGCAGACATCTGAGTCTTGCAACCACCTCTACCTCTACCTCGGGTGAGACTTCATCTTCTTCACAGGTGTTGCCAAAAGGGCCGGTAGTTAGGGTTTTGTTGGTGTGTTGTTGTAGCGTTGAACCCTGGGTCTGCCCCTGTGCCAACATAGCATTAGGTAGACATTATCCCAGATTGGTCATGCTGATTTGACCAAGGGAGAATGATACATTCACTCATAGGATTAGCCATGCTGATTTGGCTAGTGGTGAATGGACCATGCGTAGTCTTTCCCCTACTAGTCACGTTGATTTGACTAGGAGAAGAAATACTTAAGGTACATAATGTCCACTCTCTTTGAGAGGGAGGTGTTGTGTTTATTCTCATGCCGGATAACCCCTCTGGCCAAGGGTTCCCTGGATCAGTCTTACGACTGAGGGGGTAATGCAATGTCGAACCTAATGAGAGAAGAAACATCACACGCATAGTCATGAGGATTATGGAGTAGCTTCATGCTACTATATGAGACTATAACTATGGTTGATGACATATTGTATTAGTTGTGTGATACTAGCTAATTGTTGCATAGTTGTAGAGACATTGATTATGATTATGGCTGATGACATATTGTAGTAACTGTGTGTTACTAGCTGATTTCTGCATAATCATAGGTATGATTATAGCTGAGGGCATATTGTAGTAGCTATGTGCTACTAGCTGATTGTTGCATAGTCATATAGATCTTGACTATGGCTGAGGGCATATTGTAGTAGTTGTGTGCTACTAGTTTATTCCTACATAGTCATGGAGGTGGAAGACTATGATTATGACTGAGGGCATATTGTAGTGCATGCGTTCCACTAGATGATTGTTGCATAATCATATAGAATGTTTTATTGGATGATGGTTTGATTTTAGGAGAGAGAAATTGTGTCTCTAGATAGTAGTTGTGTGCTACTTGGAGTGGTTGTGCATGACTGGATAATAGTTATGTACTACTATGGATCGACATAGTCATGTTATACTAGATGTCATTGTAGTAGCTTTGCACTACTAGTTGATTGCCATGGAGACTACCAATTCATATTGGGAGTAGCTAAATGCTACTTGATTGCAGAGACCATAACAGACAATTCGAGCTACCAATGGCATTGTGGCAGTTGTGTGCTACCATCTAATTGCAGAATAGTCAATGGACTACTAGATAAAGACATCGTGAAAGATGCCTCCCTAGCTAAGAGGGAGTGTTGATTTTTTGGTAGGGACGGGAGGATCTTTCCCTCCTAGATGACCTTTCTTAGATGTAGAGAATATTTCAAAAGAAAGTGAACCATTAAAAAGATGTGTGGAAACCCTAGAAGACAAGTCAGCCTAGAAGAATAAATAATATTAGAATATTATCTTCTAGAAAGACAAGTCGGCTCCACAGGAAAAAGGATAAACAAAAAATATAATTTCCAGAAAGTCAGGTTGGCTCAGCCAGAAAATTCACTGGATAGATTAATATAAATATAGGACATTTTAGCTCATTTGTACACCCAGTCGGAGCACAAGTCTTGTGTAGAGTTGTAGTTTCAGCTACAACTACAACTGTAAAGAGGAATAAGGATGTATGATCATCTCTTGGTCTTGGTCTCTCTCTAGCTCTATCAAGTGATATTCTTGGTGATACTCTTGGTGATACTCTTGGTGATATTTTGGCTAAGTATGACACAAGTTTGAGAGAGTAGTGCAACTGCAACTACTAGAGTTGTGTATGGTGCTTATTCTATGGATATGTAGACTCTATCTCTTGTGCACTACCCTTGGAGAAGGAGCACTCTACTTGTCTTGAGTTGTTGTTGCAATTAGCAGCTCAGGTTTATCTATTGGTTCTAGAGTAGGCTTGCTAGAATTATTCTAAGTAACTATTAGTGTGCTCGGGGGTGGGATATGTGAATTCCTATGGTTGGGTGACAATGATGTGGCATTGTCTATGGTTAAATGAGCATACCAAAATTTCAACAAAATCCAGTGTCAACTAGTTGTTGAACCAATTCCCAGGTGCTTCCTTATTGGAACAACCATCCCACTTAGATGGTGTTGATTCCTCCCATTCCATGGCCTTTCAATCCAACTCCTTTCATTGTGACCCCCGTCTTCCCGGAGTTTTGGTCAATAAATTCGATGGCTTAGATCCCACGGGCTGGGTCACTCAAATGGAGCATTATTTTACTTTGCATGGAATTACTAATGAGTTGGCCAAACTTCGTTATGTTGTTCTCTATATGGATCCTGAAAACTGGAAATTGCATAAAAATGCACACCATGGGTATGTTTCTTGGACCCATTTTGTTGCAGAGCTCTATGAACGCTTTGACACCGACACCCACTACATAGTCTGTTTGACCAAGTTGAAACAGTTGGGCACAGTCGATGAATTTATAATTTCCTTTGAGCACTTGGCCTTCATAATGGAGGGCATGATAGATGCCTTATTTAGGGGATGCTTTATCAGTGGCCTAAATGATGAAATCCAAGCCCAAGTCCTCATGGATCACCCATAGAATTGGTTGGAAGCTATTAAATGTGCCAAATAAGCACAACGGGTTGTCTTTTCCTAGACCTGAAAACCCTCTTTTCTTCATTTCCCTTTCCCTAAAAATCCTACCCATCCTACCACCCCTCTCAAGGTCTAGAAATTTACTCGGGCATAAATGGATGAACTCCAACTCAAGGGTCTTTGTTATAATTGTGATGAAAAATATTTTCCTAGGTACAAGTGTAAGGAACAAAAGTAGTTTATGGCCATTTCAGAGGATGTTTCTAGTGAGGAGGCTAACGTCCCCCTTGTCGAAGAGCTACCCCCTACATATGATAATACTCCACCCGCTTACCCACTAAAAGTTGAACCATTGATTTCGCTACATGCCCTCACTGGATTATCTACTCCCCAAACCCTCAATCTATTTTTCTACATTAAGCATAGGAAAGTCATCATCCTTGTTGACAATGGAATCACCCATAATCTGATTCACCCCCGCATTGCCCAGGAAATCATTTGCTATATCCATGTCATCAATAATTTTCAAATCATGATTGCCAATGGCAGTTCCATGAAATTTGGTGGGAATTTTGAAAATGTGCACTTAAAAATTGGTCAGTACCACTTGAAATATCACATGTTTACTATTGACATGGGCGATTTTGACATTTTGATCAGTGCTGAATGGTTACACACCACATTCTCATGGATTTTAAGGAATTAACCATGCAATTCCAATAGGAGGGACAACATTGTAAGTTCCAAGGAATCACTGTAGGCTCCCCTGAGATCATCAATTCCCATCGAATGGAAAATATCCTAAAAAAAGGTCATTCAAGCATTATTTCCCAAAGACATTCCATTCAAGCAGTTGAGATGTTATCTATGCATCCCGACCTCCAGTTTATTATCTACAAACACCAAGCTGTTTTTCCCACTCCCCATTTTTCCCCTTCCCGTGGTGTTCATGATCATTCCATTCCTCTCATCCTAGCCAGTATTCCTCCCAATGTTCACCCTTATCATCATCCCTTTGCCCAGAAGAATGAAATTGAGAAAATCGTTCAAGAATTTCTCTACACATGTGTTATCCATCCTAGTACCAACCCCTATTCTTCTCCCGTGGTCATGGTACTCAAGAAAGAAGGCACTTGGCACATGTGTCCAGACTTTCGCATCCTCAACAAACTCACCATCAAAGACAAATTTATCATTCATATTATTCATGATCTCTTGGATGAATTGAGTGATGCCCAATACTTTACTAAATTTGATCTCAGTTTTGGCTACCCCCATATACATATGAAAGAGGAATAAATTCCCAAGACTGTATTTAGAACTCATGAGGGTCACTATGAGTTCTTGACAATGTCATTTGGCCCGTGTAATTCCCCCTCTACTTTTCAAAGTCTCATGAATCATGTCTTCCGTCCTTTTCTTCATAATTTTTTCTTAGTTTTCTCTGATGATATTCTCATCTATAGTAAAACTTGGACAACCCATCTCACCCATGTGGATCAAGTTCTCCATATACTCTCTCAACACCAAATTTTCTTCAAACAATCTAAACATGCCTTTGGAACCTCAGAAGTGGAGTACTTGGGTCATATTGTCGGAAAGGATGGTGTAAGGGTGGATCATAAGAAAATTGAAGATATGCAGGATTTGCCTCTCCCTAAAACTCTTAAGATCTTGTGTGGTCTTCTGGGTTTAATGGGCTATTCTCACAAGTTTGTTTAGAATTATGGAAAAAATGCAACACATCTCACAACTCTCCTTAAAAATAATGCTTGCACTTGGAATCCAACAGCTGATCAATCCTTCCATGCCTTGAAAGAGGCTATCTGCATGAATCCTGTCCTAGAACTTCCCAACTACGTAAAGAATTTTGTCCTAGAATGTGATGCTTAAGGGAAATGAATTGGACCATTCCTCATGTAATATGGTAGGCCTTTGGCCTTCATTAGAAAACAACTTTTAGAGAGAAATTTGGTCCAATCTATCTATGAAAAGGAAATGTTGGCCATTCTGCATGTCGTGGATTTCTCACATCCTTATCTACTGGGGAAATGATTCCAGATTAAATCTGATCGACAGAGCCTCAAGTATTTTATGGAACAATGAATTTCATCCCCGAAAAAACAAAAATGGGTGACCAAGCTATTTGGATATGATTATGAGGTCATTTACAAGAAGGGAAAATAAAATGTGGTTACTGATGCTCTTTCTTGGAAGTATAAAGAAGAAGGGTCCCTCTTTTCCCTCTCCTTCATTGTACCAGATTGGCTCCAAGATGTTTTCCATGAATGCCTGGAAGACCTCAAAGTTTCTCACTTGATCCAACAATTGTGACATCACTCTCTAGCTTCTCCAGGGTACTCTTGGCATAATGAAGATCTTCACTACAAAGGTCGTCTTAATTTAAGCCAACAATCACAACTGAAATCCATGGTGCTTTCCGAGCTTCATGCTTCACCCGTAGTTGGACATTTAGGGTTTACCAAAACCAATGAATGGGTCAAATTTTATTTTTTCTGGGATGGTATGAAACATGATATATGCACATTTGTGGCTAAATGTGATGTCTATCAACACAACAAGGGAGAAATAGTCAAATCTCTAGGCACACTCCAACCGATTCCAATTCCCCCTGGTATTTGGTGGGATATTTCTATGGATTTCATTATTGGCTTACCTAAATCAAGAAATAAGTCAGTCATCATGGTGGTAGTTGATCATCTTTCCAAATATGCTCATTTGTGTGCTCTTCAAAAGCTATTCATCACATTCATAGTGGTTCAAAATTTCATGGATAATATCTTCAAACTTCATGGCATGTCTCATTCTATTGTGTCTGACCAAAATCCCACTTTCAATTTTTTTTTTTGGTAAGAAGCTTTTAGGCTCCAGGGAACCCAAATGCATCTCAACACCACCTATCATCCACAGATTGATGGCCAAACTAAAGTTGCTAACAAAGTTTTGGAAACATATTTGAGTTGTTTTGCGTTTGATAGAAAAAATAAGTGGGCTTAGTGGTTACCCCTAGTTGAATGGTGGTACAACACATCTTACCATATAGTTACTCACATGACTCCTTTTGAAGAAGTCTATTGACAAAATACATTGTCGGTTCTATGATACATGTTAGGTGTCTCGAAGGTTCAGGAGGTTGACAAAAATATTACAGTCTGAGAGGCCATTCTCTGAACCCTCAAATAAAATTTGGTCATGGATCAGAATTACATGAAGCAACAAGCAGATTAGGGTTGTTCCGAACGTCAATTTGTTGAAGGGGACCAAGTGTTTATTCATCTACAACCTTATAAATAGACTTCACTCAAAGCTGAAAATTGTCAGAAACTTGCTCCCAAATTTTATGGTCCTTATACAATTCTCAAGTGAGTGGGGTCTGTGGCCTACTGATTAGCTCTGCCTAGTCATTATAGGATCCATCCTGTTTTTCATGTCTCATGCTTAAAGAAAGTGATTGGAACTAAGTTCCAAACTCAAACAAGTCTTCCTAAGTTGGATGAAGAAGGTTCCATTTGGTTGCAACCACAAGGAAACTTGGACCAGTGAGAGTGTTGCTTCCATCAACACACCATCAAGGAAGTGTTGTTTCAATGGAAAGATACAACTCCAGAAGATGCCACCTAGGAGTCGACCACCATTTTGCAACAATTTACTCATCTCAAGCCTTGAGGACAAGGTTGTTCTTCAAGGGGGAGGGCATGTTAGGGACCTAAATTACCTACCCCTCACATAGGTAGAATAATATATTTTCCATGTAATAAAGGTTGACATTAGTTAATAATGCTTATTTAATAAATGTGAACAAGTCAATGTAAGAAGACCTAATAGAAGATTTCGCTTATAGAAATATATTCCTCTAAAATGTTCTTTAGAAGATATAATTAGTATAAATAAGAGTAGAAGGCATGAGAAAGTATTGTCTTGAGAATTATTGTAATAGGGCACTGCTCCACTGGAGGTTTCCTCCTCAAAGAGGCAAGTGAACATTGCTTTCTATCAATATAGGTATAATTTTTTGTTGTGGATCTCTACATTTTGTTGTTCAGTTCGTATTTTTTGTAGTACTTTCTATTTTCTATTTAATATAATAGATATGGTACCTAACACTTAGTCCTTTCAACTTTGTGTTTCTCCTTTCACCTCTTTGTTACCACCCCTCATGAATACACTAACCCCTACATGAAAACAAGACCCTTGATTTAGAACTAAGCACCCTTGCACCATTTATAGAATGTTGGGCCATTATACTCACCATTGTACAAAACTTAATGTGTTTCATCAATCTCTTACTACCCACTTGCATCATCCCCCCCTCTCACCATGCACCCACTGATCCTAAAGTTAATTCTCAAATTTCTTCTCCTTTCGAGGCCTAGTCTCCTTCGGTCCCCATAATTACCCACAATGCAGGTGAATCCCCCCTCAACATAGTGTTATTGTTCCTAAAGCCAAGGCTCCCCCCTCTTCACCCAATATTGCCACCTATTCTGAACCTGCGCTAACTTGACACATGTACAATATATAGTTTTATTTCCTTTTTCAAGCACTTTCATGTCGAGCACTCTATTATATTTGTGCAATATATTTTGTTAGTAGTCATTTTTACTTTCTCTACAATTTTGATGGTCCCACTTCTGGTATATTCACTAACTAGGATACAAGTATAGGCTTGTACTTTGCACTAAATGCATTTCAATATTTTTCTACCTCCGAATTTACTATAGGTTCCACCCCATCTTGATGCATTTCCTTAACACTCCAAGTTGCTTTCTTGCCATTGTTGGACAATAAACTGGATTTCCCTAGTTTAGCACAATTTTAACTTTGAAATCCATTCCACTCATCCCAACTAGGATTGAGAGTCCTCGTATTCTCTTATTTGATAATGAGCCTCATACTTCACTATTATCATTTGCTAACCTCTACCAATGGGCTCTTGAGAAATTATAGCCTAGTTTTACGCTTCACTTCTCACTCATGTTGTTGAACCCACTATTTCACTTCATCCTTGTGTTGAAGTCTCATCTACATGCAAACCTCCATCCCTTTCCCTTTTTGAGGAGACTCACCTAGGGTGCCTCACTTATTGACACCCATCTATTATCATGTCCCCTACACATTTTTTGAAACCACTTGGTCTCATATGGCATTTGTCTCCTCAATGTAACATAATTATCTTTTTATTTCTCATATATAAAAAAACACAAAAAACATCTAATGAAAGACACCAAAATCCAAAAACATTAAAAAAAATTGAAAAACCAAAAGGAGAAAGAAGCTAAACATTTTGTATGATCACAAAGTTTTACACCATGCTTCATCTCTTCACAGGTTTGGGTAGTTTTCAATGTCATCATTGTTCAAAGAATCTGTAATGTGTCACCTAGGAATTTCCATCTCACAAATCCTATTGGGTCTTGAGTCCACACCATCCAACTAACTATGTTGCAATGGCCCTTAAGTCTCATTCATAATCATTTTTTGTGTTTATTACCTTGGTCCATCAATATAGATTCATCTATATGGTCTCTAGTATGCCCTCAACATTACTTGCCTCCAGGTTAATCCATGAATCTCATTTGCACTTTTTGGAAAATGGGCACACAAAAATGGCTTATGTGAACCCTCGATTGAGGCTCTAAGCCCTTGTTCAATATTTCAAATCTCTATCAATATTTTTAAACATAAAATGAATTATTTATGTCAAAAGTACCTTGATTAATGATTTTAAAATCAATTGAGGGATTTTAAATCCCCCAATTAAGGTGTTTTAAAGCCCACGATTAAGGTATAGACCTTGATCGAGGGTTTGAAAGTCAAGAATCCTTCCCTATTTCTGCATGTTTTCATGAAGATACAACTTCCATTATGTGAAATCCCTTCATCTCTTCCGTGGAAGGTGGCATACTTGATGCATGTAGATTTTCATTGAGTGCTCTATCCAATGACATATAATTTTCTTGTTTTGGATTTCATACTATATTTTAATACTTTTACATTTTTTTTTTCTCTTGAGTAGTGAATACCCCTAGAGGAAAACATATATCTTAAAAACTACACAACCAAAAAATTATAAAAAAATCTGTGTACACTTGATCCAAAAAGATCTTTTAATGACAGTGGTTAAGTTATTAATTACATGCATTAATTAACCATTTATGAAGCTGAACCAGAGAGGATGAATTTAATGAAGAAACATAGAATCCATAAAAAAATATACAGATCTTAACATAAGCATGAATAACAACAAACCATAACAAGAGAAGTGATAACAGAGTTTGGCAAGGTTGCCTACGTTTCCGAGCCTTTGTCTCAGTGGGGGAGGCTTCTTTATTAATTCTTCAATGCTTTAAAAGTACAACAAAAGTACATCAAATGGATCTTATACTGGTCTCACTCTGTTCTGCTCGACCTCAAAAATCCAACACAACTGACAACACTGAAAAAGACCGAGTGTAGCTCCTAGAAATGGCCCGCAAAGGTCTCCTCCTCAACAGATTCCTTGCATAAAAATGGCTTTGGCTTGGATTCGCTTCAGCATAACTCTAATCTGAATATCCTCCATGGCCTCAAACAGGCTTGGTTTATATATATCTGAAGTTGGTTATCCTTCCCCAACTTCCTCCCAAAATCTAGGCTAGAAAAGAGCCCAATATCCCCCAAAATGGGCAAAAATCTCCATTAACATGCCTAAAAATCATAAAAAATCCCAAACCATACAATAAAACCCACTTTATGCACAAATTTGGGCTAAATCCCCCAAAATAGGTGTGTGATCCCCTTTTAAGGTCACATGACAACACATATGACCAAGCGCCAGCCCCCTAGGGGTTGCACACTAGCCCTTTACCCTGAAATACTAGATCATATGCGCAATTTGGGTGGATTAACCAAAACCTGGGGCCATTGGGGCCTTTCTCCAAGGTGCTTCCTCCTACCAGCAGGTCACAAGTTCCATTCTCATGAGCTATCAAATTTTTAAACATCGCCACCAATCAATGATGGGATGCCACGTGGCACCTCCACATTAAACCAACCAACTGCCATGTGTCAACACTGTATTGGTATGTTTTCATCATCTACCTAGTCACTAGTCGCCACATGTCATCACCTGCCTCTGCCACGTCAACATCATTAAATATCTTTGGTGATGTCATGTTGATGTCATCATTGACTTTTTTCTAGTTGACCCTTTGACTTTTTAGCTGTTTGGGAATCTGATAAGAGTGAGATAACTCTTGCATACAGAGCTCATTTGAGAAAGTAAATATATGGCCAGAATCAGTGCGACAATATGGTCGCAATGGAATTGGTTTCGTTTGATTATGAGAACTTTCAGTTTTGAGCCTTTTTTGGACCTAGGAAGCCTCCTTGATATGATTCTGGATCACACCTCCCCACTAATGACCTTTTGGTCCCCAAAAGGTTACAAAATTGGACTTTGAATGATTACATACTCATAACGAGAAAAACAAAACACATTGTTGTACAAAAATGATGTTATAATAGGTCATCATTTCAACATGTGTGATTACATTAATGGAAGAAAAATACAATGAAGTTGAGACATCCACTTCTCGCAAAACCAAGTGGCTGATTTCTTTCCTTCACATGGTTCCTCTTTCTTCGTTGCTAATTCTTCTTACTTCATGAGTGCATGCACAATACTTTTTTCCTTCTTTGGACGAAGCTCCGGATTAAGCTTCCAACAACTAGCCTTTTGATGTCCACTCCTGTTGCAATAAGTGCACTGAGTTTTTGGCATCCATACTTGTTTACCCTTCTCTTTCTTCCATTGTGGAGTTGAGAATTTATGTCGTGTTTCCTTTCTGGATGACATAGGTTTCCTGTACAAAGTTTGTCTCTTCCAACACTTGGAAACACAATGCTTGGGTGAATGTCAATAAGTACATGGATAAAGATTCCACAAGTTCCAGATTACTTGATTATGCTTGTTACAATCAAAAGGAGAATTGATAAAAAAATGACCATTATACCTTCCATGCTAATATTCACTTTGCTTTGGAGATGACTTGCATTCACTACCACTATCCTGAAGTGATGCGCCATTACCTTTCGTGAAGTGCTCCTTCATTGTCTTAAATTGGCCATTTGAAGCATTGCTTGCTTCCGAAGTTTTGGAACCCATCTTGGAAGACTCTCCAAGGTCCCCTTCGCCATATCCCAATCCTAAATATTGAGGCCTTTACACAACCTCAATAGTATTCACAATACCTTGACCTTTACATCCAAGGCCCTTTCCTTCTTCATAACCCATCTTGGTTAGTATTCTCAAACCTACACCTTTTGTATGTTTTTCGAATGCACCAAAACCAACTTGATGAGAATGAGGAGAATTTGATAATTGACCTTCACAACATACCTCAGATTTGTTTTCTGAAACAGATGTAGAAGGAACTTCCTTCAATCCTTCTTTGACTTGGTTGTTCTTTGAATCTTTTACTTGAATCATGCTCTTTCATTCCAAGTAGTCTTCATACAACACCTTCACCATATCGGCCATGGAAAACATCGAATTTCTGAACTCCTTCTCATCTTGAGAAAGTCCTCCTGTAGATGCCATTTTCTCCCTTGAGATGAGCTCTTCCCTGGCTAACATGAAAAACTCAAATTCCAAATGTCAACTAGCTCTGATACCACTTGATCCAAAAATATCTTTTAATGATTGTGGTTAAGTTATTAATTACATGCGTTAATTAACCATTTATGAAGCTGAACCAAAGAGGATGAATTTAATGAAGAAACATATCAGCCATAAAACAATATATAGATATGAACATAAACATGAAGAACAACAAACCATAACAAGAGAAGTGATAACGGAGTTCGGTAAGGTTGCCTACATCTATGGGCCTTTGTCTCAATGGGGGAGGCTTCTTTATTAATTCTTCAATGGTTGAAAAGTATAAAAAAAATACATCAAATGGATCTTGTACTGGTCTCACTTTGTTCTTCTCAACCTCAGAAATCCAACACAATTGACAACACTGAAAAAGACTGAGTGTAGCTCCCAGAAATGGCCCGCAAAGGTCTCCTCCTCAACAACTTCCCTACATAAAAATGGATTTGGCTTGGCTTTGCTTCAACATAAATCTGATTTGACTATCCTCCATGGCCTCAAACATGTCTAGTTTATATATATCTGAAATTGGTTATCCTTCCCCAACTTCCTTCCAAAATCTAGGCTCAAAAAGAGCCCAATATCCCCCAAAATGGGCAAAAATCTCCCTTAACAGGCCTCAAAATCATAAAAAAATCCCAAACCATACAATAAAACCCACTTTATGCACAAATTTGGGCTAAAGCCCCCAAAATAGGTGTGCGCTCCCATTTTAAGGTCACATGACAACACATATGGCCAAGCGCCAGCCCTCTAGGGGCTGCGCGCTGGCCCTTTACCTCGAAATACCAGGTCATATAAGCAATTTGGCTGGATTCCCTGAAACCTAGGGCCATTGGGGCCTTTCCCCAAAGAGATTCCTCCTACTAGCAGGTCGCAGGTTCCATTCTCATGAGCTATCAAATTTTTAAACAATGCCACCAATCAACGATGGGGTGCCACATGGCACCTCCACATTAAACCAACTAACTTCCATGTGTCAACACTATATTGGTCCATGCCTACATCATCTACCCAATCACTGGTCGCCACATGCCATCACCTGCCTTTGCCACATCAACATCATTAAATATCTTTGGTGATGTCATGTTGATGTCAACATTGACTTTTTTCCAGTTGACCCTTTGACTTTTTAGCTGTTTGGGAATCTAATTAGAGTGCAATAACTCTCGCATACAGAGCCCGTTTGAGAAAGTAAATATATGGCCGAAATCAACGCGATGAAATGATTGCAATGGAATTGGTTTCGTCTGATTCCGAGAACTTTCATTTTTGAGCCTTTTCTGGACCTGGGAAGCTTCCTGGATCCGATTTTGGATCAACACTCAATGGATGTTTTCTCTTCAAAAGGGTATTTTTGGTTTTTTATTTTACATAAACAAGATAAAAAATAAATTTTGGGAACACAAAAGTGTTTAAAATGTGATTCAAATATTAATTTGTGAGCTTCAAAATATAACCAAAAATATATATTTCCAAATAAATAAGAGTGTACTACTACATTCTATATAGATCATGCTCATATAATTGTTTTTCAAATTTGTACTTTGAAGACTAAATTAGGTGTTGGAAATAAAAGTTACTTGTTAACTTTTTTAAGAATTTGCAAGGACAATCATTTAATTAAATGAAAATTTGATGCATTAAATGACATTAATAATTTTTGAAATAAATATTAATAGAAAGACAACACAATCCCTAAAAATTGTGTTTTTACTACATGTCAAATTCATTATATGAGTTTCAACGATTTCAATTAAAAAATATGTAAAATTTAAAAATTTCACCGCCACATTTTACTAAAAAAGGGACACATATTCATGGATTCACCTGCCCAATATCCACTTTGACATTTGTTAAAGTCATCGCATTAGGATTTATGATGATTTCTTAGGTCAAACATCATTTATGCTCCATTCAAGGGAATTCATCTGTCTCATACCCATGATTGCCTCATCCCATTGTGCCAACTCCATGTTCTTATCATCTATCAATGCTCATAATACCTCATGTTGGTTTTAAGAACTCATCACTTCCCTTTTTGCAATAAAAATGGCCCTATCAACCATGATACATATTTTTTAGGGGTTTGATTTAGAGCTCAAATACCTTGGTTATCGTTTTCATCATTGGTGGTTTACCTCGCATGTAGTAGTGAATTCCCATCATTGATCTTTGATTGCATGGATCTTTTTGGTGTTTGACTTAAGAACATCCATCCACACCGCATTTTTTTGTATTAGTACTGATGACCTCCCGACCTGTTATTCCCATATGTGCACAATTTTGATATTTAATACTGCTCAACCCTGCATTAGATTTTCTCTCTAATTCTTCATCACGGGCCCAAATTTCCTTTTCTACGGAGTTTTGAATTACCCCTTCACACACCAGTCCCTTATAACTTAATTTCTAAGAGCTAATATCTATTTCCTTCCTTGTGACCAAAAGTCGTGACCGAGAGATGTATTCTCAGCGGTTGTCCTCTTAAGCACCTGTTCTTCAGTTGCTTACTCCACGTGACCTGTAGTTGTGACCAAGTGCTAACCTCGTCGTCATAGACCATTGATATTTTCACGACAATCATCTCCCATCATTGATCATCACAGGATGGATGATCCTAATCTCTCGTCGAAGTATTCTTTTCGGAGAGGTTCAATACCCAAAACCTTCTGCACTCCGAACACCTGCACTTTGATTTTCGGACCCCAAATGCCTTCACAATCCCCACCGTCAATCTGTATTATAGCAAGATTTGCCTCACCATTGCTATCTTGCATAGAGAGCCTTTTTCCCATTTCCCTATGCAGACTTGTCATCCCTTTTTTGACGAATCTAGAGATAAAAATACATAGTTTTCCACATATACACGCCCTATCTACTATACATAATGCGTATACATAGGCTACTCCACTACATCCCGAGTACATCGGGATTTGTGCCAGAAAATACAAAAATGAAGTCGGGTTTCCATGTCACGACAGGAGATCTCTGATCCTTGGCCTTCCATATACTGGAAACGTTCTGACTCGGCCCTTCAGTTGCATTTTGAAGGTTATAAAAGAACAATTCCAAGCTATGGAAAAGAGGAGAAAGCATTCAACTTTGAGAGAAAAGTTACTCTGGAGAAATTACTTCATATTGAGTCTACATCCCTTTATCCCTCAAGTCTGAACACAGTGTTCAACCCCCAAGCTCTTTCCCTATTGTTGAGAGAACCTCATTGTATCTTTCTTATGAGCTTGCCTTTGGTGGAGGCCCAGTTGGAAGGAACTTGGTTTCTTGGTTTCGAACTGTGCCGACACGGAAGTCTGTAATTTTTTCGCTTCTGCTGATCATTTATTAATAGAAATACTCCTTTCCCGTCCAATTGGTATCGTGAAAATATATGATTATTATCCATGGGCATGTTTGTAATGTTTATTAATGGATTATGCTATCTAATGTGCTAACCCCTTTATATTATCAGTATATACTTGCTATGCTTGTTTGTTGAGAACTTGTTGCAGGTATAAAGCTTTGGGTCAAAGTATTCAATAGTGGAACATCATCAAATGTTGGAACGAGGTAGGCTTCTTTCTTATCTCGCTCGCACATTGGTTTATATAGCATATGTTGGAATTGAGTAGATTTCTACATTCATACATGTCTGTTGTGGTTTACCTTGGAAATAGAGAGTTTTTCCCTCATAACAGAATTGGCGACTCTACTGGGGAGAGTTCTTCTTTCTAAGGGTTGAAGTACTTTTTCTCCTTGCATTGCTCTTTTTCCTTTGTGTTTCTTGTCGTATCACTGCTTGACAGATTCTGTTCACTCTGGGTCTAATTTTTCAGCCTTTTGCCCTTGCCTGGCCTTGTTTTCAAGCCTATACGTGCCTTTTGCATTGACAGTCGCATATACACGTGTGTTGTCTTACTGCTAGCTGTGTATATACACATTGTTTGCATGAACAGTCGTGTATACCACTTTTCCTTGCATGTTTGCTTGGTTTTGTGATTGTTGGGTGGGATTTGATAGTTGTTGAGCCTTCTTAGGTCTCTGTAGTGCCTGTTAAGCTTCTCTAGGTTGACAGGAAACTTGTTTGGAGTTGAATTTTTGGGCGGAGTCTTTCTCATTGTTTTTCATTTTTGATTTGTCCTTGAACTCTGGGTTGTTGCTTGGCTGCTTGGTATTCTGCTTGATTCATTTCGTTTATACACAGTAGAATTTATATATCAGGTTTCTTTTCAGTCCATGCATTTTCTTTTTAATATATTGAAAATACAAAAAAGTAGGCATTTTTCATTCTTGGCATTTTTGTCTTTTGAATATTTATCATTAGCTTAGTGCATTTAGTGGAAGATTGCATTTTACTTCTGAATTGCAGAGTTGAAATTGAAAATTGCACTATTTTTATACGCATATCATTCATTGAAAAAATTAAAATTAGACTTTGCATTATATTTATATTTATTTTCTTGCAGAGTCATAATATCATGAGTTTCACTTCCATACCTTTTTGAGTAATCACGACCAATAAAATTTACTCTTTAAACTAAAATTGATTATTCACGATTTTATTTTTAGGGTGCACAAACTAGTCTAGGATTTAGTGCCTTGGAATAGGATTTTGTGGGTAAACTTCTCGAAGGCAATTAAATAAACATATGTGTCTGAGACAGGGAGTTGAGAATTCCATTGTATAATTGGTAATATCAGGAGGCTTGACTCACACCGGAGTTAATCACGAGGTCATGCAAAGCTAGTTGAAGGGATAACCCCCAGATACTCGCCTAGCGTCAGAGATATTTTTGTGGATTTATTCATATTTGGGGATCTTGCTAGTACCCATACCTCTATGAGAGGCATTGCTTTCAAGGTTTCGGGTTTTGCTACCCTACCCATACGGTAATCCAGACTTATGACTGCTCGCCTGTGCATCGGTTATACAATGGTTTATTAGTTGCTTGACTTAGGTATCTCATAGGTTACTTGCAGGGGTTATTCTGCTTGTACCCTAGGTCAGATAGGGGTTGGACAACACACAACCTTTATGGAGGATTACCTCTCCGGGGGGGTTTGACCGACTGGTTGTTAAGCCCACAAGGGCCCCTATAACTGATTCTGTTACCTCCAAACTTTAGCGGGGAGTCTCAAGTCCCTCTTGGATGAGACATACCTTCTTTAGCAAGGGAGGCCACTCAGCCACTTTAGTCCGTTTGCATGCATATTGGCCATTTGAATTTTGGTATGCTCTTTGACTACTAGTTGGCCTTAGGATAATTTTATTTTGTAGAGTCATAGGTCGCCGTGGAGTCGGTACAACATCCCCACCGATCCCGTCGGTTGTTACAGTTACCACAGGATTTTGAGTTCTTACGTTCTAAAAGGTGTAGAGTTATTAGGCATGGTACGCACACATCCACCTTTCAGGCTTGTGGTTCCACAAGGATTAGTACTGAATCTAGTCTCCAGAACACTGGGAGTTCTTCGACTCCCATACCCACTATAGTTAATGGCACCCCTTCGACTCCTGCAACCACTATAGTTGCAGTGTCGGAGGCACATACTGGTACTATGGCTCGGCTTGTAGTTAATGCTTTGTCTCTTGCCTCGAACCCTTTTGGGGGTCTTGGTCATTCGTTGAGTTACAATGTTCAGTCCATCCCTATGGCTTCTAGTCCATTTTCTTATGGTATGCCTAACTTTACTTTGCAGTTTTTTACTGCCATCCCAGTTGCTGGCCATAACCCTAGCATTGGACTTGCAGGAAATACACCTCCTTACACTCCATTTTCATTTTCCAGTTCTCATATCCCTCAAACGAACCCTAATATACAAAGTGTCCTTTCTCTTAACCCCAGTTCTAATCCTTTTATGGCTGGATGGAACAACCAACCTGGCAGACAAGTTTCGTCCTATATCCCTACCTTCTCGGTGTTGATTCCAACCAATACTTTTTGCATGGTGAATCCACTTCAATCCTTCGGGTTCCCACCTGGAGGAGGTCAGTATTACACTTTGGGAAACCCCCAACCCTGATCCAATCCAGTTGGGGGCAATTTTTATAACCCTCAGCCCAAATCTAATCAAACTGGGGGAAATTTTCCTAATCCTCATCAGAACATTCATGCTGGAACAACGCCCTACCCACCTTATATGAATCATCCTGAATGAGGGCCTTGTAATCCTGGACAGGGATATGGTTCTTACCAGAATCCTAGATGGGCTGCAGTTTCGCACACACAATCTTTCGCAGGAGGATGGGGCCAGATGTCACAACCCCGTCTCTCTTTTCTGGCCATGCTTAATCTACCAGATTTGGATAAGTTAATGAATGAACCGGTGAGTCATGATCCCACATGCCCCCCTGTCCCCACCAATATTCCTTTGGACATACCAAAGTTTGAAGGAAAGAATGGAGAGGATCCTAGTGATCATGTCACTACCTTTCACCTTTGGTGCTCATCGAATTCTCTTAACGAAGATTCTATTAGATTACGATTGTTTCAACGCACTCTCATTGGATTTGTGGTGCAGTTGTATATTGAGCTACCTAGGGGGAAATATGGGTCATTTAATCAGTTGGTGATGGTATTTATTAACCACTTTAAGTTACCCATTCGTTATGATGTTGGCCTCGAAATTTTGTCGACTTTACGCCAGGACACCACCACTCATATCTCGGATCATATCCATGAGTGGCGTAGATGGAAGAGGTTTATTAAGACTCCTATACCCCGACCTTTCTTCTAGAATGGTTCCTTAAGTCTTTGCACCCTCTTATCTCGAAGGATGTTGCTACTTTTGGGGTCACCACTGAAGAAGAAGCTATCTTTAGAGCCCAACAATTAGATTTGATAAATGCTCAGTCTGGGATGTTATATCACCTTCTTCCAAAAGCACCGCGATCAAGTTACGACCCTTGGAAAAAGCCTGAATCTCATGTCGATGGTATTGTAGGATTCACCAATGTAACATCCGCAAACTCGACGATGAGCCACTTGAATAATTTGTCTCTAAACTAGTCTACTAGAGGACCAGCTTCATCTGTGTCTTCCAACCCCACTCAGTCGACGGATGTACATTCTGTGCAATCGTTGACAAACCCAAATGGTGACCAACAACCAGGCGGGAATAAAAGGAAAGGTTGAAATAATCATAAGGGTGGGAAAAATGGTAATAAACCCAAGGACAAAGATAATAATTGGAAATCGAATGATAATGTTGGAGAGGGAAAGAAAGAGAAATGTAAGGTGAAGTTTCCTTCTAAACTTTGTACCAATGACCACCTTACGCATTTATGCCCCAAACTCACATAGGCTGCGAGGATTTTGAATCTACCGCCCAATGTGCTGATGAATCCATTCCCACATAACCAACACTTAGCCTTGAGCTCTTTGAACGCTATAAGTTCAGTCGGTGGGGGTCAAAACCCACCATCGCAAGATGGTGACCGTGTATGCATTAATATGGTCGATGTGAAAATCGATGTAGCCACTTGATCTCGAGATTATATCTCTTCACAAGCTAACTCTAGTCTAGAAGCTCCCCCTCCTCCTCCAGAGATGAACTTAGA
>ML778820.1:472666-482973 GCA_009831015.1 Picea engelmannii
ACTACTACCTTCTTCGTATTCAATCAAATTATCCCCCAATTCAGTATCCCGAGTGATATTGTCACTGATCATGGTAGTCACTTTTAGAACGAAATGATGGTAGAACTAGCATCTAAGCTGGGGTTTAGACATGGTCATTCCTCTCCTTATTACCCCTAGGAAAATGGGCAAGTAGAGGCTGTCAACAAGTCTCTCAAGACCATCTTGCAAAAAATTGTCAGTCAGAGTAAGGATGACTGGCACATCATGCTATATCCCACGCTTTGGGCATACCGAACCACGATTAAGACTGCCACCAGTTTTTCCCCTTTTCAGTTAGTGTAGGATGTGGATTCGATTCTTCCTATTGAATGTGAAACCCCTTCTCTTAAGTTGGCAGTTGCGCTCCTACCTGACACTTCATATCTAGAGCGATGCCTTGTGCACCTAGAGAGTCTTGACGAGCAGCATCAAGACGCCTTTGCAGCTATCGAGGTGAACAAAAAACCTGTCAAGGTCTAGTACGACAAGTCTACCTGTCCTCGATTGTACGTTGAGGGTGACTTGGTCCTCTTATATGATCAAGCCAAAGAACCACTGGGGGAAGGAAAGTTTAAACCCATGTGGCACGGTCCTTATATCGTGCAACATGTTCTAGAAAAAGGAGCCTATGAGTTAGAAGATTATGAAGGGAATGTGTTGGCCGAGCCCATAAATGGGATCAACTTGAAAATATATTACGCTTGAGCCCTAAGCTTCAGCGAAATTATTTGTATAATAATGTAATTTAGTGTATATACATATTTTTTTCCTTTCCTCTTGTCTTTGGCTTGCTTATCAAGTTTTCCCTTTATTGACAAATGTCAACGAAGTCTTCGGTCTACCTAGGATTCACAGATGGAGCCATTCGTCATACAAGGAACTTGGCTTCCGTCGCTTGGGTGGCTTACTCACCCAAGGGTCTACTGGTGTCTTTAGGTGGCATATGGCTAGGGCCATCCACGAATAATGTGGCTGAATATAGCACCGTCATAGAACTTTTGCATGATGCTATCTCACATGGTATTTTCTCTTTAGAAGTTCACTTGGATTCCCAGTTAGTAGTATGTCAGTTGAATGATAGTTACCGCATGCGTGATCCTACTTTACTCCGACGATTCCTACGGGTATGTCTTTTAGAACAACAGTTTGATTTTATCACATATTATCACATTCCTAGGAGTGTTAATCGATGCCTATGCTAATTACGTTTTAGATTGGCATTTGTCACATTAATAAAGAAAAGAAAACCATTAAATCAATGTACACATTGTAAAATATAAGTAAAGTCGAAGATCCATTTTTATATATTTCAAAAATATGGTGTTTATATTACAAAATTGGGGCTAAAACCCTCAATACACATATGCAACCAGTATATAGATCCCACGACATCTATGCTTGTGGTGTCGGATGTGTGTTTTGATAGAAAACCATGACATTTGCGAGACGCCGAAAGAGTCGTACCCACGCTCTAGGTACACCCACCACCTATCGTTGCATGGCTTCATGTAGATCCTCTACCTAAACCATTGGAATCCTCTGAATCAAACGAGACAAGTTTCCCTACACGTTTTGTAGGACTTTCTCAGCTTCTCCTCCCGCCCCCTCATCACCTCGGTGCCTCTGTCGATGTCGAGGTAACTCCTCCAGCCCTCACGGAAACACGTTTGCATCACACATGTGTCTAGTTAATACTTAAACACCACCCAAAAATATTTTTGTCTCATAATACAAAAATACAAAAAAAAATGAAATATTTAATTTTTTTTACCTATGTCACCGTAGGTGGTCCCTGGTGGAAGTGGCATATCTGGATCTCCTCTGAAATCGATCGCCACATAGGGATAGTCATCCAGAGAGATGACTTGTCGCCGCCACGAGAAGAAAAAATCCTCGTTGTAGGGTTTTGGCACCCTACCTCCTCCTTGTCATCTCATGACCTCGGTCCACCACGCCATGGTTGGATCACATGGTCCTCTAGGAAGGATCTCCACTCTAGGTCCCAGACTTGGAACCCACTTGAAAAAGAAACTGCAAATAATAGAGGCAAACTCAAAGTTTCACTTACCCCCTTGTTTGCACTATGTCAACTGACCTTTCATATTAGTCAGTAGTGAGATACACCAGTCATAGACAATGGGTCTCGCACACTGTATTGCATAAAACATGAGCGGCCTCGATGCCTGGAGCAACGAAGTCAAACCTGTGATCCTGTTGAATACAAGCATGATGATCTTCAGGCTGAGGTTACTTATTGCCCGGATAGGGATTTGACTTCCCACCTTGGGAGTCCTCGCTACACAGTGAGCATCGATATACTCCTCGATCTTCATCCCACTCCCTGCTCCACATGACTTGAGGTCTACAACCTCCCCTCAGTGTGATAGACCAGTCAAGAAGTAGATGTCCTCTACTTCAATCCTCAATGGTTGTCCATCGAGGACAAATCTTTCGCTATCAGGGTCCCAATAACCCACCAACATCTCCAACAACCTTACTTGGGCCCTCATTCCTTTGAGAGCCCAAAACGTATGCAAGCCACACCTTTTTAGAGCCACTTGAGCCACCGGATCTCGATCCACAACTACATCAACCTCCTCATTTTCTCGCTCTCTCCATTCAAGAACCATCCTACAAAGGACAAATCAAATTTTGAGTTAGAACCCTCCTTTTTGGTCATTTGTGTGCATGTACGCGGCTTCCTTTGCATACAGTCGCATGTAGGGCTCGATATACGTCCCCCTGTGGTTAACACAGTTGCGTATACCTCGTCGTATACGCGACCTAAACAAATCCATCCCACGTACACCGAAATCCAAATTTTACACCCTCAATAACTAAAAAACTGGAACCTAATTCAAAAATGTAATCCACTGAATTTGAAGAGGATGAGAATTAGAGTTACCTGATCTAGACGGTTCGTGATTTCATTGCCTGATGCTCCCACAATCATCGTTTGAATCTTGGAGGTGTTTTGGTCCAAATTGCACTATTTTGGTAAAAATCAAAATGGTATAGTAATTTTTTATTTTATTACTATTTATAAGTTATTTTTACCCACTTTATATAGTTTCATGCCATTTTTCACCTAATGGACTAATACAAGAGTGGTTTTAAGACTAGATTTTGTAGTTTTGACCCAGATTTCTTGAGGATTTCAACGTTATGATTGGTCGTTCGTCACCTCGGGGAGGTATTTTCATAACCTAGCATATAGGATAGGTATCCACTCCATCGTGCACTTTTGCATTATCCTCTAAACACTGTTTTCTATGCCTTAGGTACGAACCCATTTGTTGCGACACAAAACCTTCTGTCTGATATAAGTAGTGTCGCTAATAAATGGTAGACACTTACCAAACATGGGTGCCCTAGTTAGATCCTCTTTGTCATTTGGTGCCCATGCCAAGTTTTTTCCTTAGGACCGAGAGTCCATTATAGCTTGATACATGACTTTATGATGAGCCTCATTTCTCACTCATACACATGCGACTTTATTCCCCGCGAACTCCCAAAATGAGTCTTAGTTAAGCTCTTTTACGAATCGTCTAAAAATCAAAAAGATTGCCGAGTGATTTGTTCCTTTCACACTCGTTAAATTTGATTTGAAAGGTCGTGATTCTTAGCTAAGCTCTTTTCCGAATCGTTACCAAAAATAGAAAAGATCGTCGAGTGAACTTGTCTTTTTCACACTCGTAAATTGGATTTGAAAAGACGTCTATTTGGCACAAGTTTATCCCTTTTTCACACCAAGTAGACTAAAAAACATAAAAAAGGACATTTTTTGGCGTTAAGTTGTGATTACATCTCATTCCCTCGCTTGCAGTATTGAACCTTTATCTGGTTCTCACTTTTCGTTATAAACCATTGCCTAAGCAGTTTTTGCATCCTCAACCAAGCAGAGCCTTGTTTATATCCTTCGCAATTTGACACCTTATACCCTAGAGGGAACATCACCTCGAGTGTCCATTTCCCGCATGCATTTCCTTGCATTGAGCATAGGTACATTCCACTGCTGGAACTAGTTTTGCTTACTTGTGACACTCGTTTCCTCCTCTGTATCATAACATTCATTTGTTATGAAAAAACAAAAAAAGACGGGCGGGAAGGGAGTACTATATTATAATTGGCAGCAATCGTGTCGCCTTTGAACAGAGCACAAAGTTATTGAGTTCTTGTGTCATCATAATTTTGGGTTTAGCATGGCCTTAGGAAGTTGATCTCGTTACAGAGTTTTCTCTACCAAATGGTTACTCTTCCAATCCCTATAGAGAACATTATTGATGCCTCCTGCATCTAATAGTTACATCATTAAGTCTATGCTTCCAGAGTCTACCACATGTCTCATGCTCTTGTTCAAAGGAAGTCTATCAACCTGTGTCAGCCATTCCTCAGAACTCTTGAATTTGCATGTCGGTCATACCCTCAATTTGTCTCAGAATCACATGATACTATGGTCTTATCATACACCCTGGCCCTACTTTCATCATTGGTAGGTAACCTTGAACCCAACAATCGACATTTCATCATTGGTCGTTGACTGGGTGGTTTCCGTTGTGTTCGATGTAAATACATCTATTCACACTTTGGGATTCGTGCAGTGTCTTGGACGCCATTAGCCTTATTGGTGGTTTCCTTGCCTTTGTTAGCAGTTTTCATCATTGGCTGCTACTCAGAGGGTATTTTTCATGTCCCGCTTTCATTTGGCACACGCGAAAGACACATAGGGTCATTGGTTCGTGAACATGTTCTTCGTTCGATTTCCACCAAATCATGAATCTCATGCTTTGTTCCTCGTGTTGACTGATGAGAGATGCCTTAATGCTCTCCTTTCAGTGGATCTTTGTCCATCGACTTCAACTCATTTATTCTACATATGGGACCTAGAGTTTTATGAGTACCTTGAGACTTGCAGTCATTAGTGGTAGGCTCTCTTGCCATTGATAGATGGGAATACATCAATGTCTCCTGATCAATGGATTCCTCAGGTGTTCGACACCGACTCCTTTATTCACACTTGTAGGAATGCGCTCGGTGCCTTGATACCTACTTTCATTATTGGTAGGTTGTCTCATGTTTGTTAATGGTATACCTCGATGACCAGTGATCAAACAATGTCTCATTGTGGTCGACCTCAACTCCTTTATTCACATGATGTATACTTGCACCTTTGGCGGGCGTGTAGAATACTTGAAGACATCCCTATGTGGCCACAGATTTCCTGAGTTGTTGCTTCCTTTTCATTGGACCAACACCTATTTGACTTCAAATAATCACGGGACATCAGATTATACTCCATTGTATACATATATCTTTAGATTGGTTTTGAGACTGGTTCTACTGGGTCTTGTTCGTGATTATGACAACTTTTCACATATAACCACATTTGTATTTTCCTATTCATGGCCACAGAAGCTTATTTGGTAAATCTTTCACATGGATATGCATTGTATTCTATTGGCAGCCATGTATGTAAAGTCAACACATAATGTAATGAGAAACTAGTCTTTCCAGCTGGGTTTACACCACTCCACTTCTAGGTTATTTATAATGTATTTCAGCCATCGCAAATACTCCTTTGATATCACACATTAGGGGGCATTTGTTATATAAATATTTGCCTCACCATTGCTATCTTTCACAGAGGATCTTTTTCCCATTTCCCTATGCAGATTTGTCATCCCTTTTTTGATAAATCCAGAGCTAAAAATACATAGTTTTCCACATATACGTGCCCTATCTACTATACATAATGCGTATATGCATGTTGCTCCACTACAACCTGTGTACATTGGGATTTGTGCCAGAAAATAAAAAAAATGAAGTTGGGTTTCCATGTCATGATAGGAGATCTCTGATCCTTGTCCTTCCATATACTTGAAACGTTTCGACTTGGCCCTTCAGTTGCATTTTGAAGGCTATAAAAGCACAATTCCGAGCTATGGAAAAGAAGAGAAAGCATTCAACTTTGAGAGCAAAGTTACTCTGGAGAAATTAATTCATATTGAGTCTGCATCCCTTTATCCCTCAAGTCTGAACATAGTGTTCAACCCCCAAGCTCTTTCCCTATTGTTGAGAGAACCTCATTGTATCTTTTCTATGATCTTGCCTTTGGTGGAGGCCTAGTTGGAATGAACTTGGTTTCTTGGTTTCAAACTATGCCTACACGGAAGTCTGTAATGTTTTCTCTTCTGCTGATCATTTATTAATAGAAATACTCCTTTCCCGTCCAATTGGTATCATGAAAATATATGATTATTATCCATGGGCATGTTTGTAATGTTTATTAATGGATTATGCTATCTAATGTGCTAACCCCTTTATATTATCACTATATACTTTCTCTACTTGTTTTTTGAGAACTTGTTGTAAGTATAAAGCTTTGGGTCAAAGTACTCAACAGTGGAATATCATCAAACGTTGGAATGAGGTAGGATTATTTCGTATCTCGCTCACACATTGGTTTATATAGCATATGTTGGAATTGAGTATATTTTTGTAGTCATACCTGTCTGTTGTGGTTTACCCTGGCCATAGAGAGTTTTTCCCTCATAACAATCTGTCCATATCTACGATCACATATCACCGTCTTGCTTTTACTACACCAAACCTTTTCCAAGGGGACTTACACATGGATTCTAGGTGTCATTCTCCTACTGGTGGATTCAACTACCACATGTTTCTTACTCATTTGTCCACTTTAATGCCACGTGTCCATACCTCATTCGTTGATGCTACGTCTGGGTCTCTATCAACTTCCACATGTCACACTGGTAGTTGTAGATGTATTAATCTATGAATAGATCTCAACCATTGATCAATGTTTCTCTATCGGATTTCCTTCAGTTAATAGACCCCGATGGATCTTCTTTGAGAGTTAATAGGATGACGCCACACGTCACTTTCCTGGCCTCGACCTGGATCACTCTGAATGGATCTAGATCGTTAATAATAGTTATTTTCATTGCAGTGCCTCTTTCAAACTTAGAAGACTCAAATCCTCCAAATGTTGGTTTCCAATAGAACACTGCCATGCGTCTTCTCCTTAACAGTGGAACTATTGATCGATCGTCGACGTCGATCGAAACTCCTCGTCGAAGCATCCCGTAGACTTGGACCCTGAAATGCAGACTTTGAAATTATTTAGCAATATCTCATCGGACCTGAACTCAAAAAATATTAGCCATTGATATGCTTCTTCCCGATCAACCTCAACCATTGATCGAACTTTACTTATCATAGTTTCCTCCCCTCATGCACTAATTTGAAGAACATTTCCACCGCTACTTTGGGCTCTGAACTCAAATGGTTACTAGCCATTAATCTGGGAACCTCCACTCCATATCAAATTTGATCCGTTCATAATTTAACCCCCCGAACAAATATTCTATCCAATGAATCAATGCTCTTAATTGATTCTTTTATGATCCGACAACTTCAGTTTCTCTGTGCCTACAAAGGGTTTCTTTTGCTATTATGAGGGATTCAAGATTTGATTCACCTGCACAAAAACATAGTCTAATTATGTTCTTCCTCAAATGAATTCAACCCTTATTAATATCTTTTGGGCATATCCCTTTGGCGATCGATGCTTGATCTCGATCAACTCCTCTTATGCAACAATTTCTTTCTATAGTTCAATCTGAACCTACATGGACACTGGTTAAAGAAGAAATAATTACAAAGAGGTTCCAATTTGGCTATGATTACTCAATACATATTTAACGATAGAGGCATTCAATTCACATCAACACCGAGAGCCCATAAACACATAGTTCTATTAATGAATCTGCACATAGTTTTACAATAAAAACCCTTCTTTTTCCTGATTTACAATCTGGGATTTCTCTTACTCTCTTTTTCCTAATCCTCTATTCCATTGGCCACACCCTCATGCTCGTAGACTTACAATGTTTAAACACAAGACTTATGAACTTGAATCTATTCAAAGCGCATTAATATTTCACTAAATTAATCTCAAGAATCTCATAATATCCGCAAAATCCTCATGAGATCTATAATTAGCCTAAGATCTCTCTAAATTCTCACAACTCTCAACCATCTCTCACAACTCTTGAGTTCTTCTTTAACAAGGAAAATTCGATTACATATTAATCAATCTCAACTCAACAAACCCCATCTTATGTAATCCTTCTAGAAATCAATTAAACATAGGAAATTACATTAATTCAAGCATAGGGAACCCATTCCCTTAGTAAATTAAAAGAACCCCTAGGTATAATCAAATGTGTTTTATTTTGAAGGAAATATGCTCCTCCACCAGAATACCAAGGTTAAAATGTTTCATGATCTCTTGATCATGATTCTTCAATGGTTGAAGTCCTCCTGGATCCCAAACCTTATGCTATTGTTCACTTTCCTTGTTGTCCTGTTGTTGTATTGTTGCTTCTTGCACCCTTCCAGGATCCCATACCTTTCTTTTCCTTTGTGCAAAATCATTGCTTTATTCAATAAGTTGTACTTGCATGTTGTGCTTCTTCCTCTTGGAAACTTTCATCAAATGTTTCCACAACTCCTCAATGTCTATTCTTGTCCTCTTCAAGTACACACCATTGGTGCAATTTATTTGCTGCAAATTTCCACATAAATTTTGTATGTCTGCTACCATCTCTTGTTCTCTACATCTCTGTCTGTCCTTAGATTCTTGAGAGCACTTCTCACTAAACAAAAACTTATGCAAACAATACTACATATTCTTAAGCTGCATTCTTCAGTGTACATGATTTCTCAAATAAATTTTGTTCTTGGAATTTACTAAAATGACATATTTGTTGCAAATAATTTATACCTTTCTTCATGATCATGAACCAATGTTCATCATCTTCCACTATCATTTCTCCTCTGGCAAGATACAAAATTTCATCACTGTAGCCTTGCATTGATCTTTCCAAGAATCTATGTATTTCATCATCTGAAGTATCTCCAAGCCAATTGTTCATCCTCTTTGCATCTCCATCATTTGCATCCTTTGAACATGCATGACTCTCTCCTTCACAGCTTCCAAGAGACAATGTTGTCTCTTCCTCTGATATGACAAAATTCTGAATAGGTCTCTTGCTCATGCCTTCATGAGGCAACTCTTCCTTTAGGATAGATTCCAGTGGCTTCCTATCTCCATGACCTGTAAATCTTGCAAACATACAAAAATCATTAGTTTTAAAAATATCAGACTCTTTAGTCTCTTTTGATGCCTCTAACATCTTCTCCTTATCCAAGTTATCCATGAGGTCTGCACTCTGAACCTCATCTTTCTCTCCAATCATAACTCCCTTCTCTAGTTCACAAAAGTGAATCATTAGTCCTATCTCCAAGGACTTCCAATACTCATCTTCTTTGAGTTCCACTTCTCTAATCTAAGCTTTTAGTCCCTACCTTTGCTTCCTTGCAATCAATAGTTGAATAGGCCATCTGACAGTTCCTAGTATCATGTAGCAGTTCCCTTAGTACACTAATATGTACTTTCAACTCAACCATTTCTTTCTCAAATTCTTCATCGCTTATCCTCTTTATGCCAACTATCTTGGAATATTTCTTCTTCTGGCTATGGCTCCTTCTTGAAAGTCTGTCATGACTATCAATAGTCATCTCCATATCTTTCTTTGTGAACATCTCATGTTCACTATGAGCTACATCAAGCCTCTCCTATGTAACAAGCCTCAATACTTGTTACACAATACCTTATCAAGCCTTCTTCTTCAACTTGAACTCTGGTATCATTCTGGTTCTCTCCTCTGAACCTTCTAAGCACTCCTCTGCTCTTCTCTGGCTTCCACACCTTTTCACATTTGTAAATTCTAACCTTGTACAATGTCTCCTGTAAACAGATATTCAAAAAATAATAGAAAAGATACAATGGCAAATGCAAACATTACACAGAGATTTTTCCCCTGGAAACCCAAACCGGGAAAACCAACATATATTATATTCATACATTGTGTTACATTGTTTACAATACAATATACATATAGGAGCTAGAGGCATCCAAAACCCTAACCCAATGACCTGGATTAGTCCAAAACCCTAATTTCTTAACCGAAAATAGAAAACCATCGGCAAAAAACCATGTGTCGAAAAAACCACCTAAATACATGACATGTTTCCCGAGGCAAAAAAAACATTTCTAGGGGCGCTGCCCCCAGACCCCCGCGCGGGGGGCTCCACCCCCCTGCACCCCCCTTCTAACCCCCCTGTGCACCCGACGCATACGCTCAAGCACTACTACTCGTGCAAAGAATATAACACATACCCAACAACATTCTCTTGAG
>ML778820.1:492151-510479 GCA_009831015.1 Picea engelmannii
CCCCAACCAACATGCCACATGATGGAACTTAACAATATTATGTTTCAAATTGTATTTAAATTTAAATTAAGTTTCATGTGAAGAGGGAAAGGGTCCGAGGACTAGCCCCAACCCCCATCTATTATATTTCATGTAACCACAATCCAAAGCACAAGGAGCTCAACCATATGCGATGGGTTTTAAACTATGTGTATGGTTATATATTAACAGTATAAAAAATATGTTAATATATATATATATATGCCAAGATCACGGGGAATAGAACCCCGACCTCCATTATTTTAGCAGGGGTTTTAACCTTTGTACCAACAATTCCACATTTAACAAGATTCCTCTATATTTAGAGTTAAGTTGCCAACAAATTCAGGTATGGTTGGATAGGCCTGAGCTTATTTAATGGTGCGTAACCCAATGCATCACACAATTTAATGTGGGTTTTTTCCTCATAATGCGTGTTGAAGGTACAAGGCATTGAAGTAACACCCTAAAGCATGCCAAGGGGTACCTTGACAAAATTTCAAGTATTTTATATCAATTTTGCACGATTTTTCACCAGGAATTCAAAGGTGTACATTGTTTCTACAATTTGAGTAGCGGATATTTAGAGTGTATTCAATTTTTTTTTTTTGTAAGCCTATATTGTAATGTAATTTGGAATTTTGAGATGATGAAGAACAATCATGATATTTAAAGGGACTTTGAAGATGAAGTGATATATGCCATTTACATATGTATTTGAGTTCTTTTATTTTTTGTTGTGTCATCTCATTTACATTTCAAGTTATTCATCAATATTAATGAATTTTATGGATAAGTAAGATATTCACATGATATTTTGCAAATACTCAAGTGATCTTCATTTATATTCCCGAATCTGGTCAGATGTTTTAGTATCTGCATATGATCTAATTGGCATCTAAGGATTTTCAGGTTGAATTAGTATCAGAGTTTGTTGATATTTAAGGATCAAGTTGGTATCAGAACTCATGTGGTATTTTTAGATCATCTATGCATTGTAGAGATTTGCACATAATGATATTATTGTTCCAAATCCAGTTGAATACCATGGACATGTATAGCTCCTCTCTAGTGAGCCTCCAACTTGGGCTTACCTTCAATGAGCTCTTTACATGTTCTGACCCTTCCATCACAATATTGCTCCTTTATTGTAGTTCTATACCCCCACCAAAAAACATTTTTCCATCACGTGTTTAAAGGTAGAAGAATCATTCATTTTTAGAACATGGCTCCATATGTACCATATTAAAGAGTTAGGTCCCATATTTTCCTTGACATGACTATTACACGACGTGGTATGACATGGATTCCTGTGTACCATCTTACATAGCCATGATCCCATATTGTATTTGACTTGAATATTACACATACATATGTATGCCTACCTCATTTTGAAAATACTGCATATATATGTCACCTTCCATGTTTGTTTGTAGGTGGCCTCCTTTCTCTCTGTAGTAGAGATTTTCCTCAGTCTGGCTCTCTCTCAAACTTGTTATAGAAATACATGATGCATTTCTTCTATATGATGCTCTACTAACCTCACACATTAGAGGGATATGTTATCATGCCACTTTTTCCTACTTGCAACACTTAAGTGTTTCATACCAAATGCATTACGAATCAGTTCCTAAAGTGATTTATATGCTAAAAAACCACAAAAGATAGACCAATTATACATAAGGATCAAAAGTCAACTTCCCATTTTACCATTTGAATAACTACGTCACATCTCCCTTTTGCATATGGTGCAT
Source organism: Picea engelmannii (assembly GCA_009831015.1). Taxonomy (NCBI): domain Eukaryota; kingdom Viridiplantae; phylum Streptophyta; class Pinopsida; order Pinales; family Pinaceae; genus Picea; species Picea engelmannii. The sequence continues at coordinate 493,924 of ML778820.1, forward strand.
AGTTGCACATGAAATCCTTCATGAACCAACAAATTATTGTTACAACAATATCTCCCCATTTTCCATGGCCCATTCAATGCAATGTTCACTTCAAGAGTCATTAATTTGGTCAATGAACACCGATACCATTCAAACCAATTCCCTCAATTGAGAGATACATGGCTATTTCTAGTGTAAATACAATTACATGGGTGAAAATTTGACATTCAAGATCCATTTTGAAGCCAAAATGAATTTAGGAAATGTATAAATTAAGGCTTCCTCTTGCAATTTCAACAAGTTCAAAGGAGTGCAATTTTATGTTGCAAGAATTTTTCCAAGGATCATGAAGCCCTATTTCTTCAATCCTTTTTGTTGAGATTCATGGTTTTAATGCTATCAAATTCTCCCTCATTTGATAAGGAAGATGTTACCAAAATCACTCCAAATTCAGAGATAATCTTAAAGAGGATAGAACCACCCAAATAGAGAGTATTGGATGCCAGTTCCAATACTCCTTAAGGTGAAGTATTAATTTTATTTTTAGTTTTCCAACTGGTGATAATACAATTTTTTCACTATCTCCCCCAGCACCCCCATAAAGTTGTCAAATGGTTTGCGAGTTATTTTGAATGTGATTATGGACTAATTGTTTGTAATACCGACATTACTCGTAAATATTATAATTGGTGTTTAGTTGTCAATATGTGCATACTCATTATGAGGTTGATTCTACACTTGAATCCTCATCTTCTTGCTCTCTCCAAGGCCAATTATACAAGGGGCTTCCTCAAGGTTTGCCTCTCCTTTACTCTCCATTATTCCATTCATTTGATGCTTGGAAATAATTTTTTAGCTTACCACTCACATTTTATTTATGTCTACTTTAGTGGATTCAACCCATTGTTAAGTGCTATTTGATCACCTTATACGCTAAATTACACACAATAATGCCAACACCACTAAATAACTTTATTTTATGTTACATGGTCTTGGTTATTACTTATTGCATTTGTAAATACATATTGTCATTACTAAAATGAGAAAATTAAAAATGAAATTGATATAAACCTAATACAATATCAATTAAAAATAATTTATTACTTTCACTTAGTGCAAATTGATACTTAAAGATGTTATTTGCGTTTCTATTAATTTCATCCATGCCATGTGAAATTTTTTGAAAGCTTTTAATTTTATCTTTCCTTTTAAAGTAAATGAAGAAATAGATCCATAATGGGCTATGTTATGAAATAAATTTTTATTCTAAACGAGATAGATACATAAAGAAGAGATGATAACGAATAACCTATAACTGAATCACCTACGTGATTAGATAGTAAGGAATGCGTGCATTTCAAGGATCTTCCTAAGTTTTGATTATTGCGAAGTAAACTATTGCTTTTGTAGGAGTGCCACTTTCTACTATTCTTTTCATTGAACAACAATCTCAATCTCTAAGACAGAATCATCAAATAAATCAAAGATTAATGTTTTTAATATTTACTAGGTACATCACTAACAACTTGGCATGATCAAAAGATACAAGGTCCCATCCCTTACAATTTTAAATGAATTAAAACATACAAGGTCCCAATAACTTAAAGGCTTATTGATAAAGAGTGGTCTTGGGGACCAATACTTTCATTATAGAAAGTAAAAGTTCCTAAGGAAAGGCATGAATGGAAAGTGGATAATGAAAATGATTTCATTATTCCTGGATAAGTAAGGATCATAATAATTGTGATATAATATATTTATTATGAAATTGTTTTCAAAGTTAACTAAGAGTTTATTATTATTATTATTTTTAAATGTTTTTTAAGTGTGTATAAGAGTTTGTTTTAGTGATAAAATAGTAAAAATATTATAATTATTAATAAGTATATATATTTTTTAAAATAATAAAAATTATCATATTCTTTTGATTAATAAATTAATATTTTTTAAAGTGAAAATATCATAATCAATAATATTGAATATGATAATTTAGTTATACTATATGGTATTCTATATTTTAATAAATGATAAATACTGACATTTAAATTGATATATGTGAAAATAGAACATCTTGCTAAAGAGTTTATATAACTACTTAATATAAAAAATATAGTATATGTTACTTATTGTATTATAGAGAAGAATTGATATATGTGAAAATAGAACATCTTGTTAAAGCGTTTATATAACTATCTAATATAAACAATATAATATATGTTGCTTATTGTATTATAGAGAAGAAGTGTAAGGTGCCACACATCCTCATAATTAAAAATGAGGTTCATAGTGAAACCAAATTATTGTTAAATAACATAAATTGTATAATGGAGACTTTTGCAATTCAACATATTGCCATATATTTTTGGTTTAAACTACATTAAAAAATTTAGATTGATGCATTTTAAGTAAACAAATTCTCTTAGCATCGGGGCACAACATAATGAGAATTAAAACACTGAATGAACAACTTCAACCTTTGTCCTCTTTCTCATTATTTTGTGCTTTGGTACAAAGTGAAATTGTTGCTTGAAACACATTCACGACTAAATTTTTAACACAATTTAAACCAATCAACATATATCGAACTATGAAAATGTTGAGTCTATTATCTATTGTATTTGACAATAGTGTGTTCACTCATTATTCTCTTTCATTATTTTGCACCCCATTGTTGAGTGAAGTTGTTCATTTGAAATGCATAAGACTAATTTTTTTAATGTAATTTAAACCATAAAGCTATAATAAAATACCATATAGTCTATTAAAAGCACAACTGAGGTGTACCGTAAAGTCACATTGCCAAAAAATAATGCACTTGGAATATAGCCATAAAGTCCATAGTTATTTGTCATGAATTGTCATGAAGGCACATGGAACCAAAAACATTCATAAGATCCATATAAATTAATGAATGATTGAAATAATGTCAACATCAAACAATAGGGCATTGTTGTACTTGGGTTGGGTTTCCATCTATCATTGTTCAACTTGAGATTAGGTATTATAGGCCCCCATCCATTGTTTGATTGATCACGTCTCTCCAGGTGGCTTCTCATTCTTAGAAATGATCGGAACAAGTGTTTGGGAACTTGTGACTATAAGTCTTGGTCTAAGAATTGTAGCCTAGCTACTACAATGCTTTTTCGAACAAATTAACCTGGACCCTATGTCATTATGTGCTTTCAAAGTGTGGAGATTACTTAAAGTGAGTTGAAGGAGCAGGGATGGGGAGAGAGGCTATGTCTTAGGGTACTTCCAAAACACTGAGATTTCCTAGAATGATATGAAGGAGCAATAGATGCGACAAGAGGCTCTATACTCATGGTGCATGGATCCCTCCCCCATTACTCCAACAACATATCAAAATATAGTTTCTAACATCAACATTTTAAATCATTACAAGCAATTACATTGAACTCCACTTTTATACTCGCATAGTGATTTTCATGTAAAGGTCATGAAAATAACTACATCGAGCTCCACTTTCTATACATGAATAATGATTTGTATGTAAAAGTCACGAAAAACATTACTATGCACATTAAACTTGCTTAAATATTTAACTTCATTACTCATGAAATAAACTACATCAAACTCCACTTTATGTATCCACAAAGTGATTTACATGTAACTTGGTGATGAAAAACAAGACTTTCAATACCCACATAATGATTCAAATGTAAAGATCATTAAAAGAAACACTTAAACATCATCTTCATTACTTGTGAAAAATCACACATAACACATTGACCTATCTTAAACATTTGATTTCATTAGTCATGAAAAGAAGCTACATTAATCTCCACTTTATGTATTCAAAATGATTTGCATGTAATGATAAAGAAAATATGATACATCAAATTCCATCTTCTATATTGGCACAATGACTTGAATTGCATATAATGGTAAATAAAATATGATACATCAAATTCCATCTTCTATATTGGCACAATGACTTGTATGTAAAGGTTATATGTAGTACAATGAGCTTCACTTTTTTGTTCTTACACAATAACTTGCATGTAAAGGTCATGGAAATAAACCCTTAGTATGTTGTATCGGCTTAAATATTTAATTTCATAAGGCATTATTACATTAAGCTCCACTTTTTGTACCAACACAATGATTTGCATGTAGAAGTCATAAAATGCATTATTTAACACATTAAATTTTTTGTACCAACACAATGATTTGTAGAAGTCATAAAATGCATTATTTAACACATTAAATTTGTTTAACCATTTAACTTCATTGGTAATAAAAAAAACTGCCTTGTAATTTGCATAAGAAAACTATGCAGTGCAACTACATGGAGCTTTACTTTCATGCAATACACCTACACCTACATGGAGCTCTACTTTCATGCAATACACCTACATGGAGCTCTACTCTACTTTCAATTGGCATGTAAAAAATAGTAAAAACAAATATTTAATAATCTGAATTAATTTATAAATGTTTAATTAAATCATTATGTTTTATGAACATAGTAATTTACATATAAAAATTAAGCAATCTATCTTAACTTCAAAATTATTAAATATTCACAAAAACACATATATATTAATTTTTTCTTAAATTTATATTTTTACATTATAACATTTTTAATATTTTAATTTATAAATTTATAAATATTATATTAAATTAATATATACCACTTTCATCAACATTACACATCTCTCCTGCTGAATAGTAAATGCAATAATGAAAAACAATAATATAAAACTATTTTCTATATTCTGACAATAATTGAAACTTTACACCTCTTATGGCAAATATTAACAATATATTGACTGATACCTTATCCGTAAACTTTATCCATAAGTTAACTCCTCCACCACAAATATTATATAAATATTTATAATATCTTTATTCATACGACATAAATAATATTAACCATAATTTCCCATAATACCTTTAGCCCTTCACCCTGTTTAATACCCAATAAACCAAAAGTTAAAATGAATTTAATATTCATAGATAGCACCTGTAACTAACCTATCGAATTGTTTGTGCAAAGTGAAAGTGAGGAACAACGCTGAGCAAGCTTAGCATTTCCAAACCACTCAGAAAGGACTCTGGAGTGGTCCTGCCCACTGTGACTAACTTCCCACCTTCCCATCTGATTCCAGTTTCCATTATTTCAAATCACTCACCATCAGAATTAACAGTGCGATCCAACATAAGCGCAGCACTTCATCGAATCCACGTATATTATCTCCATTAAAACTCAGATAAAGTTTTTCTTATGCTTTGGAAGGAAAAATAGGCACCCATGATTGGCTGCAGACTGTTTTAACAGTGAAGAGATTCCAATTTTACATACAGTACGTGTTTTTTGAGGTCCGTTAAAATCATTAATATCAGACATCTGATTGCGAAATCGCTGCACGATACTGAAAGGCTGAGTCAGGAATGTTTGTGGGCCATTCAACTTGGAGTTGTGAAGCTCAATACAAGAAGACACAAAATCCATTCACAGAGTTGTGAAGAAAATATTGGAATACCATTGTCGTTATAAGCCTGGAATCCTTGGATGGGGTTGGCTTGGACAGAGGTTTTGTCGTATTGAAGAGAAATAATATCTGCAGGTTGGTAAGATTTGGTACGTGAAAAATTAGATGGAGTTCCTTGCGAGCAGCCGGGGGCGGGAGTTTGTTGCAGGCGGGTTTGGAGGAATGGCCGGCGTTGTTGCAGGGCACCCACTTGATACTCTCAGGATTCGTTTGCAGCAGCCGAGGTCGCCAATGGCGGCACCCACCTCGGCTCTGAGAATGGCGCAGAATATCGTGAAATCACAGGGCCCTTTGGCTCTCTACATGGGCATGGGGCCTCCTCTCGCCACAGTTGCCTTTCAGGTGACCTCACTGTCCCAAACATGTTTTCCTGCAATTTTGAAAAGTTTGTTAATTTGTGTTCGGCTGGTGTGATTCTAGAACCAGTACGGATGTGTTTTTTAAAATTAAATATTAAAATTTAATAAATTTGTTTATATTAAGGGATTTTATTTGAATTTAAGTTTAATATTGATAATAATAATAATTTATTTTTAAGATTATTGTCAAACCACATTAAATTGGTGTATGAGATCTTTTTGAATTTGAATTTGTGATATTTTAAGAAGAAATACATGTTTTTAACCATTAGACCCAATCAATTCTATCAATAATAATAATTTAATTTTAAGATTTTTACCATGTCAAACATTAAGTTGACCTATTAGATTTTTTTGTGTGGAATAAAAAAATAAAATAGTGATAAAAAAAAAAATGATATTGGAAAATTTTAAATAAATTATGATGTATTAATTTTTTTTTATGTGTGGAATAAAGAAATAGAATAGTAATAAAAAAAGTTATTTAAAAATTTTAAATAAATTATTAAAATTTATTAATAAAATATAAATGAAAAATGTTTTTTTTTTTATATATTTATTTAAAAATATAATTATTATTAAATTGAATATTTTAATTATTTTTGAAATTGTTTTTATAACATAAAATTTGAGTTTGATTTTGCTTAGTTTAATTTTGGTGGAGTAATTTTTTAAATTTAAATGATGCATCCAAATTGTTTGAGTTTGATTTTTCTCTTTGAGTTTGATTTGGGTGGAGTAACTTTTTAAATTTAAATTATGCATCCAAATTAGATGCAGATGTAGTAACTTTTTTTCTAATTTAAATTATGCAACTTTTAAAATTTAAATTATGCATCCAAATCAGATGCAGATGTAGTAACTTTTTTTTTTAATTTAAATTATGCATTCAATTTAGTTTTTTTTGTTTTTTTGTTTTTTTTGTTTTTTTTTTAATTTAAATTAAATTATGTATCCAAATTTGTTATAATTAATTATTATTTTTTAATATAAATATTGTATTATAATTTAAAATTTTATATTAGTTGTTAAAATTGGGTAATTTGTTATGTCATTTTTACTAAAACTATATTGATGATGATAATGATGATTAACTTCCACTAAAATTTAATTGGTCCATGAGACCATAAAAGGGTTAGTGATTACTTGGGGTTCTTTAGAATTAAGAGAAGCTTTCCAATATCACCATACTTTTATTGAGTTAAAAGGTTAGAAATGTTAGTAGTGTGACAAATGGAGCTAGTGAGAATTTGTTCTTATCTTAACAATATATATATATATATATATATATATATATATATATATATATATATATATATATACACACACACATACTTGGCAAAACAGATAGATAATTTTGATCTTCTAGATTAGGGTTGATTACATCCTTATAATACCTTAATTTTCTTTTTTCCTTTAACTCTTTATCACACCACATTTTCTCCTTAAATTTTGATTTGAAGTTATTTTTTAATAGTATCTTTATTCTGCAAAATTGTGTTTTCCATAATTCCCCAATAGTTAAGTCAAGATTGGACATCTTTATGTCATCCTCATCCTAGTTTGAATTGATAATTATAACTAGATTTTGAAGCAATTATATAATTATATAATGATATAATCCTTTTCAAACATCCTTTTTTAAAGTTTAATAAGTTTTTTTTGTTTTTTTTTTTAAATTAAAAAATAAATAAAAGTTATGATTGAATGACATTATACTAAATTATAATTTTTTTTTGAAAATTAAGAGTTTTTAATATTTAAAATTATATTTAATTTCTAAAATCTCACATAAATTATATCACGTGTTTATGTTTTTTAATGGAATAATATTGATTCAAGTTATAAAAAAGAAATTATTAAATGAAGTTTATTTTAGCACATTTTATTTGTTAATTTCATTTAAAAAAAACATATTTATTCATTTTTTATTTTATTTTTTAAATAAATAAATTAATGATAAATTTATTTTAAGTTAGTTAAATTTATTGTTTTTTTGAAATTATATAAAAAATTTAAAAATGTAAAAATATAACTAAAGATTTTATAGTTATTTTAGTCAAATTAACCAAAACTTATATATTAAAAATAAATGGATGGATTGTTTAAAATTTTTTTTAGCCATTAACATTTCTAATTGTTTATTATTTAATTTTTGTTATTAATTATTTTATGAATTAACATTCCTAAGATAAGGATATACAGGGTTTTTTTAAATCAGGGAAGATCTTAACTACATTATTAAAACAGAACCGAATATTTTATGAGTATTTGAGATAAGGACTTTAAGGATTAACTAAAGTGCTATTTCAGAGCGGAGATACCGTAGAATTAGAGCATTATTTCGAAATAACAAAACAAAAAGGAGATAACGACACTTCCGAGTACGGACAAATTATATATTAGGTCTCAGTGTAATTTAGTGGGGAATGTCTTTATCTGCAAAAGCAACAAATATTCCTTAAAACTTAAAAAACTAAAAGTAGATTTTAGAATCTAAAGAATTGGAGAGGTGTAAATGTAAAGGTTGAGAAGTGTTATTAGGACGAATCCTTATTAAAATAATCAGTATATATGAGTTTGCATAAAATATTTATTTATATATAAATTTATTCATAACATAAAATAATACTTAAAATTTTTTTTTAATAGAATTTGAGTCATCTGGTTTGAAAAATAAAGAAAAAAGAAGTCACTGTCTTCCTTACGTATACAAGTCTTACTCTAACTCTTTATGGAGCTAGAGTGTAAAATTTAAAAAAAATTAGATATAAATATAATGATAGTTATTGTGATCCTTATTTTTAAAAAGGAATGAAATTAAATATAATTAGTTTTTTCAATTTAATTTAATTTTATAATTATTATAGGAATTTTGTTAGAGATAATTTTAAGGATGGAAATTTATTTTAAATTGTAGAAATTTTGACCAATCTTATTAGTTTTTAATATGTAAATTATAAAATGTTTTGTTATATTTTTGTAAAAATATTCAAATTTCTAAGGATTTTATATATTTTTTTATAAAATTTGTGTTATTTTGAAGGTAAGATAATTTTATTGTATAGAATTTGGGCGAATCATTTTTAGAAAAATAGAAGTTGGTCAATTTTTTTTTTGAAAAAACATGAAAAAATAACCCTACATATAACCCCTAAAATTTTTCCTAAATCCAGCTTATAATTATTGGTGAAATTGCAAGTTTCTGTTACTTAAATTGCATTTTTGAATGCCAAAATGAGTTTAGCTGGCTGAAAAAACCTTGGAACACTAACATTGTATAGACTCAACAAACCAAATCTACAATTCCAACAATTCCTAATTAAATTTTGAATAAACTGATTGGAAAAAATACCAAAAAATTTCCAAACTCACAATAATCTATAATTTTTTTTTATTATTCTTCCTATCTAAATTCATTTATTAGAAATAATATGTCTAAGTTTGCAATGAATATATTATTAACAAAATTGGGTATTTTTTTTTGGCAAAAAATGAATACCAGGATTTGGAAGAAAAGTATTACTTTACTTTAATTAAAGTAACCGACTGCGTATTTCTCATTAAAAAAATATAATTTAATTTTTTTATTGAAGAAAAGGTTGAACAAAAATCAAATTGGTTGAGTGTAGATGTCTGTCTAAATGAGTGGGCAATCTAACATCTTATCAGCTTTTCATGGAAATCCAGCTCAGATATCATATCAAATATAAAATCTGATTTGAGATGTTTTGGGCATCCGATTTTTACTTCCTAAAACAACCTTTTGGCAAACATAAATAATGGAGCTCTCCAATCCCGATCTGGATCCCTGTACTTGCAATCTAATCACGCTTTCTAGCTGCACGAACTTCTGTATTTTGTTGTGGGCAAACATAGGAACCAGAGTTTTCATTTTTCTCCGGGTAGCATTTTACGGAGAATATAACCACGCAATCCAAGTAATGGTTGCAGGTTTGTCCGTATAAACAGCTTTATAGGTCAGAGTGCTGCGTTGGACTGAACACCGACCCCAGAATATTTGTGGGTCATTAAAATTGAAACTCTAAGTGCCTTGCTTCCTTGCGAAAAACACAGTATATCCTTTGACGTCGTGAATGTAGATTCGATCCTTAGACCTTGGGAATCAGCGCAGGATCCTTAGACCTTGGGAATCAGCGCAGGATCCTTAGTCAGAATCCATCCATCGGCCCCCGTTCAAAGCATTTTAGAATTCTATTTATTGTGGACTCAGAGATTTTGTTGTAGCTTCGGATTTGTACTGTAGATAAGAGCATCCATAAACAGGGAATGCGAGTTGTGGGCGAGTGGATAGAAAAATGGAGTTCTGGCCCGAGTTCCTTGCGAGCAGCTGGGGGCGGGAATTTATTGCAGGTGGGTTTGGTGGGATGGCAGGTGTCTTTGCAGGGCACCCTCTTGATACTATCAAAATTCGTTTGCAGCAGCCCAAGGTGACAGCACTGGCAAGGCCACCACCCTCGGCTCTAGGATTGTTGAAGAGTATTGTGAAAACAGAAGGCCCTTTGGCTCTTTATAGGGGCATGGCGCCTCCTCTAGCATCTGTTGCCTTGCAGGTAACTTGTTATGCCCTCTGCCCAAATGAGTTTTTGGTCCAATTTTTTTCAATGGGTTTCTTCTATCCATTCGTGCTTGCAAAATACTAACAGCTATAGATCATGCGATGATACATTATTTGATGAAGCAGAGGCATGTGAGTTTTCACTTCCAACAAAAACAAGAAAATTTGACTAAATTCTCTTGGTGTATTTGTTGGTGTATTGGCTCTGATTGTATATGGTAGGATGTAAGGATCTCTTTTCCCTGTTATAGGATTCATTTTGGGTTTGGGGATGAAAAAGATCAGAGCATGCACTATTTGATGTTGAGCTACATTTGAGTCAGTTGCACTTCTTACTGCTAATGCAAATTTGCACAGATGCTGGTTTATCATTTTGGTACATTAGAGATTGTAGATGATCACATTATAAAAAAACCCTACAGTATGTGGTGAGAATGGAACAAGAAACTTGAATTGAATTACCTGGTGTCGTTGGCAAGTTGCCTGGTGTCTACATTAAAAAAATTTAAAATAATTATTTAAAAAATTCAGAGCAAACCCTTGCAAGTTCGTGTACTTGTAAATTTAGAAATAAGGTGGACCATAGCCTATTAACCTATTAGTATAACTAAAATTCAGTTAAAAATAAGAATCTGTTGGTTGATGAGACCGCATAGATCTTGCTTATGTATTTCATATATTAAAAATAAGCAAATTGCAACATGCATTATAAAGGTTCATGTTATCATTCTCTCACACATATATAATATTTAGATTGGGTTGAACTAGGTAGCCTTTAATGTTTTATACAAAATCTGAGCAAATATCTAATTATATATGTTGGAGATCTGTCAAAAAGCCAATTCACGAGAGAGCTACAAAAAATTTCATCAATTGTTATATTTTTTTTCATGTTTTCCGATTGGGTTGAACTAGGTAGCCTTTAATGTTTTACACAAAATCTGAGCAAATATCTAATTATATTTGTTGGAGATCTGTCAAAAAGCCAATTCATGAGAGAGCTACAAAAAATTTCATCAATTGTTATATTTTTTTTCATGTTTTCCCAGTAACTGTAGAACTGGTCTGGTTTGTGTCCATCCATTCACCATAAGAAACAAAAAGCAAGGAAATAACTGGTTTAAGACAATCATCTCTAAGTTCCACATACCAAATTTCCCTTCTTTTTTGTTGTGTATGGTGGTCTGGTCTGAGTTCTTCCAGAGGCAAGATTGCACTTGGGCAAGGAAGTAAGTTGAGCCTGTGCCTTTGGTACTCAATCATGTTTGTCATTGTAGGTTAAACAGATAGAGGCCAGAGATCAAGTTCTTGATGCTGTTTGGATGTGTTGAATATAGAAATTTTGTAGGTCAACTTGTTGACCTACTGCTGGCAAATATGTTGCAGGGCATTGCCCATTCTTCTACCGTGCCTATCCATGGACTGTGGGTTGAAATGCAGACTGCGTGCATCACAAAGAAGCAATACATTGGCATATATGTGGACATTGGATTCATAAACTTTATTGCCTTCACATTTTAAGTGGAATTTTTCTCATCTTCCATGTTGTCTGTTTATGCTACTTTCATGCCAATTCTTATTAATTTCTGTTATTTTTAAATGGAATTTTTCCCATCTTCCATGTTGTCTGTTTATGCCATTTTCATGCCAATTCTTATTAATTTCTGTCATTTGTGGCAGTGCTTGCAATATTTGTAAAAGGTATATTTTACTGCTTCATTAGTTTAGGTTACTCCGATGAGCAAAATAATGAGTGTGTCTTTCTGTTTTACTAGTCAGAAGTGGACGCCCTTCTTTCAAAACAATGAAAGATTGTTAGGCTGTTTTAGCGGTTTAGCATTTTAGACAATACATGGATCTCCTGTTCTGTTTGAATTATGTGAAGCATTAATCTTTCATTTGTTCTCTCCATGCGGGTGCAGAATGCTGTAGCATTCCAAGTTTATGCCCTTTTATCTCGCGCTTTTGATGGTAACTACAAGAAGAATGAGCCACCATCATATAAAAGTGTAGCACTGGCAGGTATAGGAGCGGGGACTATACAAACTGCAATTCTTACACCAGTGGAGCTGGTCAAGATTCGTTTACAAGTTAACACAGCTCGAAAGCCTACTTCAAGCTCTGATAAGATTGGTCCCATTAAGGAGGCAAAAGGCATCATACAAAGAGAAGGTTTGAAAGGCCTTTATAGAGGACTTGGTATTACTGTACTTCGTGATGCTCCTGCTCATGGTGTGTACTTCTGGACATATGAATATAGTAGAGAATGGCTTCACCCAGGTTGTCGGAAAAGTGCAGAGGAAAGTTTATTAACAATGCTCACAGCAGGGGGTTGTGCAGGAGTGGCAAGTTGGATAGTTTGCTATCCATTGGATGTGGTTAAATCCAGACTTCAAGGACAAGGAGATGCATCTCCCAAGTACACTGGGATTGTTGACTGCTTCAAAAAGAGTGTACAAGAAGAAGGACTTCGAGTCCTTTGGCGAGGCCTTGGAACAGCTGTGGCACGTGCTTTTTTGGTAAATGGAGCTATATTTTCAGCATATGAACTCGCATTGCGGTGTTTCTTCCCAGAGACACCGGATCAGGTGCTTAACACTGCTGGTTAACTCTGCGAGGGACAAAAAGCTAAATTTCAAATGATATTCATGGGGAAGAATGATAATCAGTGTATGAAATACAGTGTATTCTTTACCTGTGTGACCATCCTCTGGGTTAACAATGTAAATTCTTGATGTACTTTCATATTGTTTAATAAGGAAGTATCTGATGCATTTTCCAAAAAGGAAACAAAAACAATATATTTTCAGATGGGGAATGCTATAAAAGTTTCAGGTATGGTCCTGGAATTCCTCAAGGAGGGAGTTCCATTTCCTTTTTCATGATTCAGGTATCAACTTAAAGCGTAGCGTTGAAAGGTCATCTATGATTTTACTCATCATATAAAGGTTGTGAATAATTTTTCGTAAAGGCATAATCTGTAAATTTTTTTAATTGTGAATAATAATATGGGGCATGACAATATTCTCTCAAGACTAATATTGCCTATTCTTAATTTTATGGTCTGTTTGATTAAGTTCCCCTGTTTTTATTTTTCAATCCACAAATTTACCATCTAAGGAGCCCTTACTCTGGAAGACCCTACCTTACAAGATTTCCCAGAACATTGCAATTTTTTTCAAAATCAAATTCCGTACTGTGAACAATCAAAACCTATGCATAGAATACAATATTGACATTTCTATTTTACAAGTATCTAGAAAATTTGGCTACTCTTAATTCTCTTAGAAAAATCTTTAATCCAAATTCTAGCAGAAATCTCAAAATTACAAATAAGTTGTGCCAAAGTGAGATATTAGTAGCTTGGGATTGTATTGCGGAGTAAAGAACATATGCCGGGAATGCAATTGGTGTGCTTGACGAGAGAAAACTAGAATTCTAGCTGGAGTTCCTTGCAAGGAGCTGGGGGTGGGAGCAGATTGCTGGTGGGTGTTATTGCAGGTCACTCACTTGATACTGTCAAGATTTATTTGCAGCAGCCTAAGGTCAAGGCATGACCAACCTCAGCTCCTAGATTCTGAGAGTAGAAGAGGCTCTTGGACTCATTTTAGGAGCATGGAGCTTCCTCTGACCACTTTTGCCTTGCAGGTAAGTTGTTCTTCCCTATACCTGAATCACTTTTTGGTCCTTTTCTTCATGGGGTTTTCTGTATTTAATTCCCTCATTATCTGTCTCTGTTCTGAGATTAGTTTTGGGTCTGCAGATGAAAATAAAATCAAAGCACGCAATTTGTGATTTCTGGGCTACATTTGAGTCAGTTGCATTCTGAACTGCATAGGAAAATTTGCATAGAGGTAATTTTTATTCATCTGTTTAGTACATTATAGACGATCATACTATAAGAGAACCCTGCAGCATGGGGTGAGAATATAATCTGAAACTTGACATTCGTTGTCAGGTTGCCTGAGTGACAATTTGTGATTTCTGGGCTACATTTGAGTCAGTTGCATTCTCAACTGCATAGGAAAATTTGCATAGAGGTAATGTTTATTCATCAGTTTAGTACATTATAGATGATCACACTATAAGAAAACCCTGCAACATGGGGTGATAATATAATCGGAAATTTGACATTCGTTGGCAGGTTGCCTGAGTGATAATTGGAAAAATTCAAATAACTATTTGAAAAATTGAGAACAAACCCTCTGAAGTTCATGTATACAGTATTGTTAAGTTTAGAATAATGGTGGATCTATAGCCTGTTCTGTACCACTAAATTAGTGATAGTACAGCAGATGAATTAATCTGCCCCTCCACACACACATATGTGAATTTCGTAATATATGCTATATATTTATCTAGATTGAGTTGAGACTTGGTTACATTTTATATTTTATATTTGGCACAAAAATTGAACGTATGTATAATGACAAATTTTGCAGTTATATATGTTTGAGAGCTGTCACAAAGCCAATTCATGAGAAATGGCAAGTAAAGCTTTCCTTGGTTGCCAGATTCTCTCTTTTCTGGGTATAATTCTAGAATCGGTCGTGCTTGTCTCCTTCCATTGACAGTAATAGCCAAAAGGAAGGGAAATAACTGAGTATAATGAAGTCATTTCTAAGTGCTCAATATCAACTTTCCCTTCTTTATTTTGTGCAGGATGATCTGGTATGAGTCTTCCAGAGGCAAAACCGTCTTCAGGAAATGAACTAATTTGAGCCTGTACCTTTGGCACTCGATTAAATTCTTGACAATTGTTATTACTAAATTTTGGTTTTAATGTCATCAGCAATGTATTTGAACCAATTGCTTTTGAGTGTAATACAAAATTTCCCTTTTATTAGAGATCTATAATTTAACCTTGTGTCATGTTCTATGCATCATATACTCTGTTGCTAGTAATATGCAGTTTGGCCTTTCTAAGGTCCCCCAAAGGAATTATCTTAGATAGTAATATGCAGTTTGGCCTTTCTAAGGTCCCACAAAGGAATTTTCTTAGAGTTGTATTAATGATGACATTATTCTGATTATATTCGACAATCGAGTTGTGCATGGAGTGAGCTGCAACACTGATAATATATTCAAAGTCCAATAACACTCAAGTGGTGTCCAACTGAATAACCAGTGCTTTCAACCTCAAGGAAGTCATGTTGTAATTATCGGGAGCCTAAAGAAATAGTGTTATATAGGACATATTCCATGGATACTAGTAGATAATATCAAAATGTGGTCAACTGGCCTCTAGGCACTTAGCATGAAGGAGAACTTGATGCACTTGAAGCACTCCTGTATCAACGATCTTTGCATTGCTCAAATCCTTTTGACTAGAATTTCTGAATTGCATATGCTGTTTGTTATGGTGACTGTAGTCATCTTGAGGGTGTCGATTACATATTTGATGCAATTCAATGCAGCTCTTGAATGTTTCTCCTTGTCAAATACATAAGTCTGCTAGATTGATCTTTCTATTACCTATCTCTGATGAATGTCATGGAGTAATTGGCAATTTAATTGTGCTTGCAATTAATTCTAGAATGCATTAATGTTTAGTTTTTACATCTATAATCCTTTTTTGGGATTCTACATTCATTCCCTATGCTTATGGTTAAATTAGTTGCCCTACATGCATTATTTCTTCCTTAGAATGTAGTAATAGGGTTAAAGGGTGTTTTTATGGAGTGCTCCATTCTTTTGAAGTGGGAAAGAATGGGTTTTGTTTGTTACACCAATAGACCCATTTTAGAGTGAAATACTTTGCGATTTTGTCCCACTCAACATGTAAGTACCCACATTAACATGATATCACTTTGTTAGATTGACCATGTTTCTTATAACTTGTCCAAGTTATTATAAAAAGTAATAATGTATATGTGTTATCACAAAATTTTCATCAACTTGGGACATTTATACAATCTTAAACCAAAAATATTCTAAAATAGTGTTAACAACATTTAATTCACCCACCGGATGGATAATAGGCACTACATACCTCAAATCCGAGTCAAACTTAAAGTTGAGCATCACATGGATCATGCAACTGTTTCTTATTAGTCATGCACCTATCAAAGGTGTGGATCATGCAACTGTTTCTTATTAGTCATGCACCTATCAAAGGTGTGG
>ML778820.1:518928-538510 GCA_009831015.1 Picea engelmannii
CCCCAACCAACATGCCACATGATGGAACTTAACAATATTATGTTTCAAATTGTATTTAAATTTAAATTAAGTTTCATGTGAAGAGGGAAAGGGTCCGAGGACTAGCCCCAACCCCCATCTATTATATTTCATGTAACCACAATCCAAAGCACAAGGAGCTCAACCATATGCGATGGGTTTTAAACTATGTGTATGGTTATATATTAACAGTATAAAAAATATGTTAATATATATATATATATGCCAAGATCACGGGGAATAGAACCCCGACCTCCATTATTTTAGCAGGGGTTTTAACCTTTGTACCAACAATTCCACATTTAACAAGATTCCTCTATATTTAGAGTTAAGTTGCCAACAAATTCAGGTATGGTTGGATAGGCCTGAGCTTATTTAATGGTGCGTAACCCAATGCATCACACAATTTAATGTGGGTTTTTTCCTCATAATGCGTGTTGAAGGTACAAGGCATTGAAGTAACACCCTAAAGCATGCCAAGGGGTACCTTGACAAAATTTCAAGTATTTTATATCAATTTTGCACGATTTTTCACCAGGAATTCAAAGGTGTACATTGTTTCTACAATTTGAGTAGCGGATATTTAGAGTGTATTCAATTTTTTTTTTTTGTAAGCCTATATTGTAATGTAATTTGGAATTTTGAGATGATGAAGAACAATCATGATATTTAAAGGGACTTTGAAGATGAAGTGATATATGCCATTTACATATGTATTTGAGTTCTTTTATTTTTTGTTGTGTCATCTCATTTACATTTCAAGTTATTCATCAATATTAATGAATTTTATGGATAAGTAAGATATTCACATGATATTTTGCAAATACTCAAGTGATCTTCATTTATATTCCCGAATCTGGTCAGATGTTTTAGTATCTGCATATGATCTAATTGGCATCTAAGGATTTTCAGGTTGAATTAGTATCAGAGTTTGTTGATATTTAAGGATCAAGTTGGTATCAGAACTCATGTGGTATTTTTAGATCATCTATGCATTGTAGAGATTTGCACATAATGATATTATTGTTCCAAATCCAGTTGAATACCATGGACATGTATAGCTCCTCTCTAGTGAGCCTCCAACTTGGGCTTACCTTCAATGAGCTCTTTACATGTTCTGACCCTTCCATCACAATATTGCTCCTTTATTGTAGTTCTATACCCCCACCAAAAAACATTTTTCCATCACGTGTTTAAAGGTAGAAGAATCATTCATTTTTAGAACATGGCTCCATATGTACCATATTAAAGAGTTAGGTCCCATATTTTCCTTGACATGACTATTACACGACGTGGTATGACATGGATTCCTGTGTACCATCTTACATAGCCATGATCCCATATTGTATTTGACTTGAATATTACACATACATATGTATGCCTACCTCATTTTGAAAATACTGCATATATATGTCACCTTCCATGTTTGTTTGTAGGTGGCCTCCTTTCTCTCTGTAGTAGAGATTTTCCTCAGTCTGGCTCTCTCTCAAACTTGTTATAGAAATACATGATGCATTTCTTCTATATGATGCTCTACTAACCTCACACATTAGAGGGATATGTTATCATGCCACTTTTTCCTACTTGCAACACTTAAGTGTTTCATACCAAATGCATTACGAATCAGTTCCTAAAGTGATTTATATGCTAAAAAACCACAAAAGATAGACCAATTATACATAAGGATCAAAAGTCAACTTCCCATTTTACCATTTGAATAACTACGTCACATCTCCCTTTTGCATATGGTGCATAGTTGCACATGAAATCCTTCATGAACCAACAAATTATTGTTACAACAATATCTCCCCATTTTCCATGGCCCATTCAATGCAATGTTCACTTCAAGAGTCATTAATTTGGTCAATGAACACCGATACCATTCAAACCAATTCCCTCAATTGAGAGATACATGGCTATTTCTAGTGTAAATACAATTACATGGGTGAAAATTTGACATTCAAGATCCATTTTGAAGCCAAAATGAATTTAGGAAATGTATAAATTAAGGCTTCCTCTTGCAATTTCAACAAGTTCAAAGGAGTGCAATTTTATGTTGCAAGAATTTTTCCAAGGATCATGAAGCCCTATTTCTTCAATCCTTTTTGTTGAGATTCATGGTTTTAATGCTATCAAATTCTCCCTCATTTGATAAGGAAGATGTTACCAAAATCACTCCAAATTCAGAGATAATCTTAAAGAGGATAGAACCACCCAAATAGAGAGTATTGGATGCCAGTTCCAATACTCCTTAAGGTGAAGTATTAATTTTATTTTTAGTTTTCCAACTGGTGATAATACAATTTTTTCACTATCTCCCCCAGCACCCCCATAAAGTTGTCAAATGGTTTGCGAGTTATTTTGAATGTGATTATGGACTAATTGTTTGTAATACCGACATTACTCGTAAATATTATAATTGGTGTTTAGTTGTCAATATGTGCATACTCATTATGAGGTTGATTCTACACTTGAATCCTCATCTTCTTGCTCTCTCCAAGGCCAATTATACAAGGGGCTTCCTCAAGGTTTGCCTCTCCTTTACTCTCCATTATTCCATTCATTTGATGCTTGGAAATAATTTTTTAGCTTACCACTCACATTTTATTTATGTCTACTTTAGTGGATTCAACCCATTGTTAAGTGCTATTTGATCACCTTATACGCTAAATTACACACAATAATGCCAACACCACTAAATAACTTTATTTTATGTTACATGGTCTTGGTTATTACTTATTGCATTTGTAAATACATATTGTCATTACTAAAATGAGAAAATTAAAAATGAAATTGATATAAACCTAATACAATATCAATTAAAAATAATTTATTACTTTCACTTAGTGCAAATTGATACTTAAAGATGTTATTTGCGTTTCTATTAATTTCATCCATGCCATGTGAAATTTTTTGAAAGCTTTTAATTTTATCTTTCCTTTTAAAGTAAATGAAGAAATAGATCCATAATGGGCTATGTTATGAAATAAATTTTTATTCTAAACGAGATAGATACATAAAGAAGAGATGATAACGAATAACCTATAACTGAATCACCTACGTGATTAGATAGTAAGGAATGCGTGCATTTCAAGGATCTTCCTAAGTTTTGATTATTGCGAAGTAAACTATTGCTTTTGTAGGAGTGCCACTTTCTACTATTCTTTTCATTGAACAACAATCTCAATCTCTAAGACAGAATCATCAAATAAATCAAAGATTAATGTTTTTAATATTTACTAGGTACATCACTAACAACTTGGCATGATCAAAAGATACAAGGTCCCATCCCTTACAATTTTAAATGAATTAAAACATACAAGGTCCCAATAACTTAAAGGCTTATTGATAAAGAGTGGTCTTGGGGACCAATACTTTCATTATAGAAAGTAAAAGTTCCTAAGGAAAGGCATGAATGGAAAGTGGATAATGAAAATGATTTCATTATTCCTGGATAAGTAAGGATCATAATAATTGTGATATAATATATTTATTATGAAATTGTTTTCAAAGTTAACTAAGAGTTTATTATTATTATTATTTTTAAATGTTTTTTAAGTGTGTATAAGAGTTTGTTTTAGTGATAAAATAGTAAAAATATTATAATTATTAATAAGTATATATATTTTTTAAAATAATAAAAATTATCATATTCTTTTGATTAATAAATTAATATTTTTTAAAGTGAAAATATCATAATCAATAATATTGAATATGATAATTTAGTTATACTATATGGTATTCTATATTTTAATAAATGATAAATACTGACATTTAAATTGATATATGTGAAAATAGAACATCTTGCTAAAGAGTTTATATAACTACTTAATATAAAAAATATAGTATATGTTACTTATTGTATTATAGAGAAGAATTGATATATGTGAAAATAGAACATCTTGTTAAAGCGTTTATATAACTATCTAATATAAACAATATAATATATGTTGCTTATTGTATTATAGAGAAGAAGTGTAAGGTGCCACACATCCTCATAATTAAAAATGAGGTTCATAGTGAAACCAAATTATTGTTAAATAACATAAATTGTATAATGGAGACTTTTGCAATTCAACATATTGCCATATATTTTTGGTTTAAACTACATTAAAAAATTTAGATTGATGCATTTTAAGTAAACAAATTCTCTTAGCATCGGGGCACAACATAATGAGAATTAAAACACTGAATGAACAACTTCAACCTTTGTCCTCTTTCTCATTATTTTGTGCTTTGGTACAAAGTGAAATTGTTGCTTGAAACACATTCACGACTAAATTTTTAACACAATTTAAACCAATCAACATATATCGAACTATGAAAATGTTGAGTCTATTATCTATTGTATTTGACAATAGTGTGTTCACTCATTATTCTCTTTCATTATTTTGCACCCCATTGTTGAGTGAAGTTGTTCATTTGAAATGCATAAGACTAATTTTTTTAATGTAATTTAAACCATAAAGCTATAATAAAATACCATATAGTCTATTAAAAGCACAACTGAGGTGTACCGTAAAGTCACATTGCCAAAAAATAATGCACTTGGAATATAGCCATAAAGTCCATAGTTATTTGTCATGAATTGTCATGAAGGCACATGGAACCAAAAACATTCATAAGATCCATATAAATTAATGAATGATTGAAATAATGTCAACATCAAACAATAGGGCATTGTTGTACTTGGGTT
This sequence comes from Picea engelmannii, assembly GCA_009831015.1. Classification (NCBI taxonomy): domain Eukaryota; kingdom Viridiplantae; phylum Streptophyta; class Pinopsida; order Pinales; family Pinaceae; genus Picea; species Picea engelmannii. The sequence goes on from ML778820.1 coordinate 523,643, forward strand.
GGGTTTCCATCTATCATTGTTCAACTTGAGATTAGGTATTATAGGCCCCCATCCATTGTTTGATTGATCACGTCTCTCCAGGTGGCTTCTCATTCTTAGAAATGATCGGAACAAGTGTTTGGGAACTTGTGACTATAAGTCTTGGTCTAAGAATTGTAGCCTAGCTACTACAATGCTTTTTCGAACAAATTAACCTGGACCCTATGTCATTATGTGCTTTCAAAGTGTGGAGATTACTTAAAGTGAGTTGAAGGAGCAGGGATGGGGAGAGAGGCTATGTCTTAGGGTACTTCCAAAACACTGAGATTTCCTAGAATGATATGAAGGAGCAATAGATGCGACAAGAGGCTCTATACTCATGGTGCATGGATCCCTCCCCCATTACTCCAACAACATATCAAAATATAGTTTCTAACATCAACATTTTAAATCATTACAAGCAATTACATTGAACTCCACTTTTATACTCGCATAGTGATTTTCATGTAAAGGTCATGAAAATAACTACATCGAGCTCCACTTTCTATACATGAATAATGATTTGTATGTAAAAGTCACGAAAAACATTACTATGCACATTAAACTTGCTTAAATATTTAACTTCATTACTCATGAAATAAACTACATCAAACTCCACTTTATGTATCCACAAAGTGATTTACATGTAACTTGGTGATGAAAAACAAGACTTTCAATACCCACATAATGATTCAAATGTAAAGATCATTAAAAGAAACACTTAAACATCATCTTCATTACTTGTGAAAAATCACACATAACACATTGACCTATCTTAAACATTTGATTTCATTAGTCATGAAAAGAAGCTACATTAATCTCCACTTTATGTATTCAAAATGATTTGCATGTAATGATAAAGAAAATATGATACATCAAATTCCATCTTCTATATTGGCACAATGACTTGAATTGCATATAATGGTAAATAAAATATGATACATCAAATTCCATCTTCTATATTGGCACAATGACTTGTATGTAAAGGTTATATGTAGTACAATGAGCTTCACTTTTTTGTTCTTACACAATAACTTGCATGTAAAGGTCATGGAAATAAACCCTTAGTATGTTGTATCGGCTTAAATATTTAATTTCATAAGGCATTATTACATTAAGCTCCACTTTTTGTACCAACACAATGATTTGCATGTAGAAGTCATAAAATGCATTATTTAACACATTAAATTTTTTGTACCAACACAATGATTTGTAGAAGTCATAAAATGCATTATTTAACACATTAAATTTGTTTAACCATTTAACTTCATTGGTAATAAAAAAAACTGCCTTGTAATTTGCATAAGAAAACTATGCAGTGCAACTACATGGAGCTTTACTTTCATGCAATACACCTACACCTACATGGAGCTCTACTTTCATGCAATACACCTACATGGAGCTCTACTCTACTTTCAATTGGCATGTAAAAAATAGTAAAAACAAATATTTAATAATCTGAATTAATTTATAAATGTTTAATTAAATCATTATGTTTTATGAACATAGTAATTTACATATAAAAATTAAGCAATCTATCTTAACTTCAAAATTATTAAATATTCACAAAAACACATATATATTAATTTTTTCTTAAATTTATATTTTTACATTATAACATTTTTAATATTTTAATTTATAAATTTATAAATATTATATTAAATTAATATATACCACTTTCATCAACATTACACATCTCTCCTGCTGAATAGTAAATGCAATAATGAAAAACAATAATATAAAACTATTTTCTATATTCTGACAATAATTGAAACTTTACACCTCTTATGGCAAATATTAACAATATATTGACTGATACCTTATCCGTAAACTTTATCCATAAGTTAACTCCTCCACCACAAATATTATATAAATATTTATAATATCTTTATTCATACGACATAAATAATATTAACCATAATTTCCCATAATACCTTTAGCCCTTCACCCTGTTTAATACCCAATAAACCAAAAGTTAAAATGAATTTAATATTCATAGATAGCACCTGTAACTAACCTATCGAATTGTTTGTGCAAAGTGAAAGTGAGGAACAACGCTGAGCAAGCTTAGCATTTCCAAACCACTCAGAAAGGACTCTGGAGTGGTCCTGCCCACTGTGACTAACTTCCCACCTTCCCATCTGATTCCAGTTTCCATTATTTCAAATCACTCACCATCAGAATTAACAGTGCGATCCAACATAAGCGCAGCACTTCATCGAATCCACGTATATTATCTCCATTAAAACTCAGATAAAGTTTTTCTTATGCTTTGGAAGGAAAAATAGGCACCCATGATTGGCTGCAGACTGTTTTAACAGTGAAGAGATTCCAATTTTACATACAGTACGTGTTTTTTGAGGTCCGTTAAAATCATTAATATCAGACATCTGATTGCGAAATCGCTGCACGATACTGAAAGGCTGAGTCAGGAATGTTTGTGGGCCATTCAACTTGGAGTTGTGAAGCTCAATACAAGAAGACACAAAATCCATTCACAGAGTTGTGAAGAAAATATTGGAATACCATTGTCGTTATAAGCCTGGAATCCTTGGATGGGGTTGGCTTGGACAGAGGTTTTGTCGTATTGAAGAGAAATAATATCTGCAGGTTGGTAAGATTTGGTACGTGAAAAATTAGATGGAGTTCCTTGCGAGCAGCCGGGGGCGGGAGTTTGTTGCAGGCGGGTTTGGAGGAATGGCCGGCGTTGTTGCAGGGCACCCACTTGATACTCTCAGGATTCGTTTGCAGCAGCCGAGGTCGCCAATGGCGGCACCCACCTCGGCTCTGAGAATGGCGCAGAATATCGTGAAATCACAGGGCCCTTTGGCTCTCTACATGGGCATGGGGCCTCCTCTCGCCACAGTTGCCTTTCAGGTGACCTCACTTTCCCAAACATGTTTTCCTACAATTTTGAAAAGTTGTTAATTTGTGTTCGGCTGGTGTGTTTTTAGAACCGGTACAGATTTGTTTTTTGAAATTTAATATTTAAATTTAATAAACTTTTTTATATTAATGGATTTTATTTGAATTTAAGTTTAATATTGATAATAATAATAAAAAAATATTTTTAAGATTATTGTCAAGCTAAACCAAATTGGTGTATGAGATTTTTTTGGATTTGAATTTGTGACATTTTAAAAAGAAACACATGTTCTTTACCATTAGACTCAATCAGCTTTATCAATAATAATAATTTAATTTTAAGGTTTTTGTCAAGCCAAACATTAAATGATGTATTAGATTTTTTTATATGTGGGATAAAGAAATAAAATAATGATAAGAAAAAAATGATATTTGAAAATTTTAAATAAATTATGATGTATTAGATTTTTTTTATGTGTGAAATAAAGAAATAGAATAGTGATAAGAAAAAAATGATAATTGAAAATTTTAAATAAGTTATTAAAATTTATTTATAAAATATGAATGAAAAATGTTTTTTTTTAATATATTTATTTAAAAATATAATTATTATTAAATTGAATATTTTAATTATTGTTAGAAATTGTTTTTATGACATAAAATTTTCTCTTTATTAAATAGTTTGAGTTTGATTTTGCTCAGTTTAATTTTGGTGGAGTAATTTTTTAAATTTAAATTATGCATCCAAATTGTTTGAGTTTGATTTTTCTCTTTGCGTTTGATTTGGGTAGAGTAACTTTTAAAATTTAAATTATGCATCCAAATTAGATGCAGATGTAGTAACGTTTTTTTCTAATTTAAATTATGCAACTTTTAAAATTTAAATTATGCATCCAAATCAACAGCAACAGAGGTAGTAACTTTTTTTTCTAATTTAAATTATGTATTCAATTTAATTAATTTATTTATTTATTTATTTTTATTTTATTTTTTATTTTTTATTTATTTATTTTTAATGCATCCGAATTTGTTATAATTAATTATTATTTTTTAATATAAATATTGTATTATAATTTAAAATTTTCTATTGGTTGTTAAAATTGGGTAATTTGTTATGTCATTTTCACTAAAACTATATTGATGATGATGATGATGATGATGATTAAACACCACTAAAATCGAATTGGTCTATGGAACCATAAGAGGGTTAGTGATTACTTGGGATTCTTTAGAATTTAGTTTATGTGCTAAAAATACATTAAGAGAAGCTTTCCAATATCACCATACTTTTGTTGAGTTAAAAGGTTAGAAAGGTTACTAGTGTGACAAATGGAGCTAGTGAGAATTTGTTCTTATCTTAACAATGTTTTTTTTTTATTTTTTTTTACACTTGGCAAAACAGATAGATAATTTTGATCTTCTAGATTAGGGTTGATTACATCCTTATAATACCTTAATTTTCTTTTTTCCTCTAACTCTTTATTACACCACATTTTCTCCTTAAATTTTGGTTTGAAGTTATTTTTTAATAGTATCTTTATTATGCAAAATGATATTTTCCATGATTCCCCAATAGTTAAGTCAAGATTGGACATCTTTATGTCATCCTCATCCTGGTTTGAGTTGATAATTATAACTAGATTTTGAAGCAATTATATAATGATATAATCCTTATCAAACATGTTTTTTTTTAGTTTAATAAGTTTTATTTTTATTTTATTTTTTATTTTTAAATTAAAAAATAAATAAAAGTTGAAAGTTGTGATTGAATGTGTTGGCGACGGAAATCACTCCTGGATTGCAGCAGGAGCAGAGCCCGACGCCCATCCGTTTTTTATGTCACGGTAGTTTTTAATGGGTGATCAAATGGGTAGAGACTCAGGAAGATATCACTCAAACTTAGGGACTGGGTTCTGCATGCGAGGAACAAAGGAGGTCTTGATCTAACTTCAGTCAGCGGGTTGATTTGAAAATGAGCAGGTTGAAGACTTGGTGAGGGGAGTGGACAAACTACCTCAGGCAACAGGCCTTTCAGTAATTTGTAGAAGAAAAACTCTGAATGCGAGATCCTCTGGTTCAGAGCTTCGAGGAACTGAGAGGGGGGACTTGACTGGATTCTCCAATTCTAAGTCGTTCAGCGCTAAGAAAATCACAGGGACCGATTATAAACAGTGCAACTGTTATAGTGATCAAACTCTACATCATCCTATAACAGTTACCGCTCAACTGGATTCTCCAATTCCGAGCCATTCTAACACAGTGTAAACAAAGACGCGAAAGAAAAACTGACATTCATAAGACAATAAGTCTCAAGAGTCCAAACATAACCAGGAAAACAGTGCTTCATTAAATTTTACCACCGGGAGCCTTGCTCAACCATCGATACTTTTCAAAATACAAAGACTGAGTTCATATACTTAGAGAAAATCGCCCAACAGAGGCACGCTCAGTCGCTCCAGGCTTGGTGTCCTTTCAGCAAAAATCGGGCGGGTATTCTTTGTCAGACGCCACCTTAACTACGCATGGCTCCTGCAAGGGGAGTAGCTGAGCCATTAAGTGTCGGGCTAGCGTGTGCAGACCTCCTCTGGCTGGTCGAGGACTCGACATGGCTTCTTCAAAAAAGTGGGTACACAGGACCCTCTTGAGTAGACCGCTTGCCAGATTATCCATACTTTACACTTAATGCCTGAGGAGAGGTTTCAACCACCCCTTCTCATCTTCATTTACTCCAGGCGAAAACCAGGATCGAGGTCGGATCAGATGGCGCATGGAGATCACGATCATCCTTTCGGCGACTAGGCTCGACACCCTTGGGCCCCTTTTGCATAGCTCCTTTCTTTCCCAAGTGACCACGGGCCGTAACCCTGCGCCTACCTTCAAAGGTGCTTTCGGATTTTCAAGGTTCGAGGTTTCGAGAAATGAAATGACGAGGAATGCTTACCCCTCGAACTCCCGAAAGCCGACGTGACATGGATGTGCGCCACGCATCCTTCAGATGAACGACCTAGATAGTATTCGTTATTATAAAGGGGGCTACCCCCATTTACAGGCTCGCTTGATGTGACCTAGTGCTAAGACCATGGGCTCGGCTCCAAAGGTGATTTCGGCGTTTCGCCGATCGGTGATTTCAGCTGTAAAGAATGGGAGGCTCATTGTCTCCCGAAACACCCATCCTCGATATGCCGACTGGCCGCCACCTGTCCCAATTGGATCGGACGACCCAGACTTGCCCTAAACTATGGGCGCTACCCTTCATGCTAAATCCCAGGCAACTTGACAGCCCCGAAAACCCGATGACCGTCGATCTGCTTCGTCAATTGATCCTTGTTGTTGAAATCAGACTGCTCGCTCGCTTGATTTGTGACTGGACAAGAGATTCTCCCGCGTTGCGCTGGGGCGCTTCTTGTGCAACTTGCAAACCCGAATACTCTTGTGCCTAGGACAAGAAATGTCGCTAACATTAGGCTCCATGGGGGATCGAGTCGTCCCCGCGATGCTCTAAGAACTCTTTTGCAGATTCAGTGCCTTGTTGTTGGGCTATGGAGTCATTTACTAAGCCGAGAATAGAAAATAGAAAACAATATTTACAAAACAAAAGAAGCCGCCTGCAGCCTACAAAAAACATTTTTTTAAGAAATGCCCATTTACTGGGCCATCAAAAACTTCTTCGCCTTCCAAATCCTGCAACCTGTAGGTGTTGTTTGAAAACACCTCAGAGATCTTGAGAGGCCCAAACCAGAGGGCATCAAACTTACTATGCTTGCCCCTATCCTGCCTGGGTGCATCCCATTTGAGCACCAGATCACCCAGCTCGAAAACTTTCTTTTTGTTTTTCCTATCAAAGGTTTGCTTGATCCTCTGCTGATGATGGTAAGCCCTGGCCATGACCTACTCCCTGGTCTGCTGAACTTCCACCACCTAATGAATCCTTCTGACCATATGGTTAGGCTCTCCTTCAAGGTCCTGGAGGAATTTTACCATGGATAAAGCGAGCTGAGTGGGAAAAACATCTTCTATTCCATAAACAAGTTGGAAAGGTGAGATGCCCAGAGACTTCTTTATTGTCACCCGGTCAGCCCATAGGGAAAATTTGAGCTTTGAATCCCAAGCCCTTTTATTGTCTTCCAATAATTTCTTGATGGGCTTGATCAGACTTTTATTGGAAGACTCCGCTAGTCCATTTCCTTGAGGATAATAGGGGGTAGAGTGGATCAGGGAAATATCAAATTGTTCACAGAACTTAACCAAAGGCTCAGACCTGAAAGAGGCAGCATTGTCGGTGACGATTTTGCTGGGACTGCTAAATCTGGCTATGATATCCTCCAGGAAGCTGATAATTACTTTGTGAGAAGTACTCCTGGTAGGGGTAGCTTCTATCCACTTGGTGAAATAGTCAGTCGCAATCAGGATCCATATGTGTTGACCACTTGAGGGAGGATGAATTTCTCCGATGAAGTCTAACCCCCACTGTTGAAAAGGTGTTGAAGCTACTATAGGCTTTAATGGCAGTGATCTGAGTTGTTGCTTTCCTGAGAACTTTTCGCATTTGATGCAAGCTCTGATTTCTCTGCAGACATCAGCGAATAAAGTAGGCCAGTAATATCCAGCCCTGAGGATCTTATGAGTTGTGGTCTTCCAAAAATGATGCCCCCCGCAAAGGCCGTTATGGAAATCAATTATAACCTTCTGGGCTTCTTGCAGGTCCAGGCATCTTAAGAACATCCCTAGAGGGTCTTTCCAGTACAAGGCTTGGTCAATGAGGCAATACCTGGCCGCCTTGCTTTTTCCCATCCCATCAGGAGGCTTCAATTCTCGTAAAAATTACAAGATATCCTTGTACCAGGTGCATGCTGCTAGTGGTAAGGCATCCTGAGAATTCTTATTGGTCAACTCAGCTTGCGGATTTTCTAAATGGGCGTTGATGAAGCTAATCCCCAAGGCTTTGCAATTGGATTTAGCCAGCAACTTGGCTAAACCCTGCCCCTTTATCAACTTAGTGGGCTTAATCTCTAGATCAAACTCTAGGATCCTGGAAATCCACTTACCTCTTCTTCCATCTATGTCGGGCTATACAAGGATGTCCTTCACAGAGGCCGAAGGAACGTATGTGGTCACCTTTGAGTGCAATACGTAGACTCTGAAAGCTTTGAGAGATTTTACTAAGGTATAGGCCTGTTTTTCCATGATTTCATACATGACCTCTGCATATCTTAATGCCTTGCTGAAAAAGGCAATGGGTTGTTCTCGCCCTTCCTCATTTTTCTGCAACAAGACTGCCACTTTTGTATCAAAAGAAGCGAAAGAGAAAATTAGGAATCCTTTGGAATAGTCAGGACTGATCAGCACAGGTGCCTCAGTCAATGCCCTTTTTATTTGGGTAAAGGATTTCCTGGGTTCAACGGTCCATCTTACTTCATTTCCCTTCCTGAGCATGGATGTGATATGTTTCACCAACTCAGCAAAATTTGAGATGAATCTCCTCAAGAAATTGATCTTCCCTAAAAAGGCCTGAACTTCCTTTTTGGATCTAGGAAGTGACAGGGTTTGAATTGCCTCTACCTTGCTAGGATCAATCCTCACCCCTTCTTCTGATACTATATGGCCTAATAGCTTCCCCTCCTTCATAGAAAACAAAGATTTTCTGGGATTTAAGGATAGGCCATACCTCTGACACTTCAAAAAAACTTTTCTCAGATGACCGCAGTGCTCCATGTCGGACCTGGAGAAGACTGTTATGTCATCCAGGTAGATCACCAAAAACTTATCTTTCTCCCCGATGAAGGCTATGTCCATGGCTCGCTGAAATGTTGCCCCTACATTCATCAATCCAAAAGGCATTTTGGCATACATGAATGTGCCCCAAGGAGTGGTGAAGGTCGTTTTTTCTCTGTCCTCGGGTATGACTAATATTTGATTATAGCCAGAAAAGCCATCAATCATGGATATCCTAGATGCAACGATTACCCTCTGCAGTATTTGTTTCATATTGGGCAGGGGGTAATTGTCTTTCCTTGAGCTCCTGTTTAGGTTCCTAAAATCAACACAAAGTCTGATTTCTCCACTTTTCTTCCTTACTGGGACCAAATTGGCCACCCATTCGGAATATCTCAAGGGGACGATAATTTGGGCATCTAGCAATTTCTTCACTTCCTTCTCCATGACGGGTAGCAACATGGGATTTATTTGTCCCAGCTTCTGCCTGAATGGCTTAGCCTCTTCTTTCAGTGGGATCTTGTGCTCGATGACAGATGTGTCATAAGTCTTGAGGTCTTCATAGGCCCACACAAACACATCAACGAATTCCTTTAGTAACTCAGTATATTCCGCCCTTTGCTCATTGATCAGGCTACTTGATAATTTGACAAACTTAGGCTCCTCCTGTGTACCAATGTTGCATTCGGCTGTCTCAGCATATTTATTTGAAACGCCACCCTTTACTGCCACATCATTCTTGTCGAACAGTCTTTCTAAAGGGACTAGTCCCCTTGGAATGTGATTGCTAGGCAGCTGAATAATCTGGTGATTAACAATTTTATTCAAGAATACCTTAGAGGGAGGGTCACCTTCAGGATCAGGATCTTGATCGATGTGCAATGCCGAAAACTCATCGACGGACTGAAGAAAAATTTTAATTTCAAGATCGTCCTCGAATACCTCCCAATGCTTTACATTGTCTGGGATGGATGGCCTATATCTTATTTCGACCTCGCAATGGATCTTCAGCGGCAGAGGGATCTTGAACAGACTAGCCGAGACTGCTAAGGAGTCGGTCGAGGCATTTTCTTCCCTTGGGATAAAAGTAATGTTGAAAGCTGAGAAGAAATTATCAATTAGGTCCCATACCTCATTTCTGTAACTCCTGAGCCGAGGATGCTTGGCCCGATAAACATTCCTGACCTGTTGGATTATCAATTCTGCATCTCCGAACACTGACACTTCTTCAATTCCCATTTCTTTTGCAGCCCTCATACCCAGAACAAGAGCTTCATATTCCGCCACATTGTTGGTAGTTTCAAATTCCAACTTGTATGACAGGGATATGGTCTCTTGACAAGGCGATATGAAAATCACTCTAGCGCCTACGCCTATATTGGAGGAAGCTCCGTCAAAGAACATCTTCCAAATAAAGGTGGTTGGAGGAGGTATCTGCTGGTTAAGAATGGGCTTCTTTCTTATCTGTAAAGGGACCTCAGGAGTTCCAGTGATCTGTAACAAACTAGACCCTAAGTCGGTGTCAAGTGCAAAGATGGGGTGGTTAGTGGGGTTTTCTTCATCGCTGACAATATAGGCTAGCTGGGATTCTCTGTACAACCTCCTGTGTTCCCCTCCAAAGACCGGAATGGTGGCATATGTGAGATCCATCTGTAACGTTCCTCCAAGTCTTTTAATTCAAGACCTTGACAACAACATGCCAAACTTGGGGGGAACGTCAGCTACCACAATATCCATGACCACACTCTTCATGGGCAGCTGAAACAAAGAAACCACCAGGTCTTTGATGACTCCTAGACACTGCACTCTTCTTGAGTCGAAAGAATACAAATCATGATAAGCTTTTGTCATCTCCAGTCCCAACTCTTCCATTACTATTTTGGGCATAAGGTTATGGGAAGCTCCTGAATCCATGACGCAATTATGCAACACTTTATCATGTATGTTCAGGGAGGTGTAGAAGGGAGGGGACGAATCATCTCTGTCTTCTACCATGGGACCTAGGATGACAGTCGGTTCCTCATCTTGAAGGTTCACTGAGTCAGAGGGAGGTTGGGAGGACTCAGATTGCAGCAACTTGGAGAGGGATCTTTTGAAGTCCTCATTTTTAACTAGCTCTGAGAGGGGAACGAGAATTCTGATCTTTTGAATTTCATGCTCAAAATTAAAGGAGGAAATCGTCTTAGGAGCTTCCCTTACCTTAGGGACAGGTTCTTTGACCGCCAACGAAGCATTCTGAGCTTTCTTTTCTTTAGTAGTGATTGTTGCAGACTTAGTAGGCCTTTCTGCTATGAGGGGTTGGTCTTGGCTGTCAAAGTCTCATTCTTTCTTTCTTGACCTAAGATTGTATCTGTTAGAGGTGTGACCGGCCTTTTCTCCTTTACCTAACTCATGAATTTGAATGTTCATCAGGGATTCTTCATATGCAGACTGAGTCAAATGGGGAAAATGAGGAGTTTCTTCAACACAGTGAATTTCAGGGTCAAACTCGTCTATCTCCTCCCCTCCCTCATGAGTAACCAGGTTATTTTGGAGAGGGGTTTGGATCCTTTGATCTTCCCTGTCTTTCCCCTTTGGTTCCCTTAGGAAGGCTTGTGGTCCATTGTTATTAGGTCTCCTAAAACCTCTACCATTAGCATTCTGGGGATTTCTATACGTGTGCTTCCCTTCCAACTCCCACCTTTCCATTCTAGCAGAAAGTGACTTTAGTACCCTAGCTGTCTCATCTGTCTGAAGGGGCAGGGGAGAGGTACTAGCAGCGTTCCTGAGTCGGTCAACAACCAATATATTAGATTCTACCTCCACAGTTGCATCCTGCATATGGGCCAGAGTAGTGGCTTTTCTTTCCTTCAACAAGAGGCAGAAATCGGGATCAAAGGCGCTAGCATAAGTGATCTTTGCAGAGGCTTCGGAGGGTTTTATCTCAGCAGGGATTTTGTTGTACATTTTATTAAATCTCTTGGAGAAGTCGGAGACAGACTCTCCTTCTTTTCTCTTCAAAGACCCAAACTCTGTCATGTAATACATGAAATCTTTTTTATCTCCCCAATGTCTTAAAAAGGCATTATCTAAAGCTTCGATCCCATCAATAGATCCAGGGGGCAGGGCCTTAAACCATTTTCTAGCCTCTCCTTGGAGACTATGGACAAAAATCCTCATCCATACGTCTGCGTGCATGATACCATTATCATCCGTGAAAGTGTAAAAGGCTTCTAGGTTTTCTTCTGCAGTTATGTCCCCCTCGCCTGTAAACTTGGGCAATTGCTTAAGGTATCCATCTGCTGGGAGGTCATTGAGAGGCTGAGATAAGACAAGAGGAGCATACCTAGCAGCTATTATAACCTCAATTATGGTCATGGGGGGATTTTCTCCTGCCATAAGGCTATTATGTGGAGGAGAACTGGGAGGAGAAGGAGCTCGAAAAGAGGATACTGGGGATGAAATTTTAAGGGGAGTGGGAAAAAATAGGGGATTTAGGGAGAAGGCTAGCGAGCTTAAGTCGGTTGATGTTTCCCTTCGCGCAGAAGCGACAACAGTAACAAGAGGAGGATCGGTAAAGCCAGGAGTGGGGAAATCTTCTGTGGTCCTGGGTCTACGCCAGGGTGCAACTTCAGGAGAAACGAGAGTGACAAGGATTTCTCCCTCTAATCTCGGACCAGGGGGGGAAACCTCAACAGGAAGACTCCCGAAATTCAGGAAACGGGAAACTTCAGAAAGCGGTCTGCTAGGAAACTGAGGAAGAGAAAATGGAGTTCTTACAGAAGCAGATGGCGGATTACCTGGTTCGGCAATGATAGCTTCTCCTTCAGAGGCCTTTCCTTTCCTGAGAACCACCTCCAGATCAGTTTCAGGTGTAGCTAGAGGCAGTTGTGGATGAGACCGCGTGTGTCTGCCTCTGAAAGCCACAATTACCACGATAGGTTCATCACAGTGGAGTCGTCACAATGTTGTCATCAGGTGCACAGTAGCAATCTTCAAAGGCTCTGATACCCGATGCACCTTCAGAATCAGAGGCTCAATGTCGTTCAATCCCAGGGAAAATTTTCAACTTCGTCCCAAGCAACGATGCCCGAAATGTTGGTGACGGAAGTCACTCCTGGATTGCAGCAGGAGAAGAGCCCGACACCCATCAGTTTTTAATGTCACGGTAGTTTTTAATGGGTGATCAAATGGGTAGAGACTCAGGAAGATATCACTCAAACTCACGGACTGGGTCCGGCATGCGAGGAACAAAGGAGGTCTTGATCTAACTTCAATTAGTGGGTTGATTTGAAAATGAGCAAGTTGAAGACTTGGTGAGGGGAGTGGACAAACTACCTCAGGCAATAAGCCTTTCAGTAATTTGTAGAAGAAAAACTCTGAATGCGAGATCCTCTGGTTCAGAGCTTCGAGGAACTGAGAGGGGGGACTTGACTGGATTCTCCAATTCTAAGTCGTTCAGCGCTAAGAAAATCACAGGGATTGATTAGAAACAGTGCAACTGTAACAATGATCAAACTCTACATCATCCTATAACAGCTACCGCTTGACTGGATTCTCCAATTCCGAGCCGTTCTAACACAGTGTAAACAAAGACGCGAAAGAAAAACTGACATTCATAAGACAAGAAGTCTCAAGAGTCCAAACATAACCAGGAAAACAATGCTTCATTAAAGTTTACCACCGGGAGCCTTGCTCAACCATCGATACTTTTCAAAATACAAAGACTGAGTTCATATACTCATAGAAAATCGCCCAATAGAGGCGCGCTCAGTCGCTCCAGGCTTGGTGTCGTTTCAGCCAAAATCGGGCGGGTATTCTTTGTCAGACGCCACCTTAACTGCGCATTGCTCCTGCAAAGGGAGTAGCTGAGCCATTAAGTGCCGGGCTAGCGTGTGCAAACCTCCTCCGGTTGGTCGAGGACTCGGCATGGCTTCTTCAGAAAAGTGGGTACACAGGACCCTCTCGAGTAGACCGCTTGCCAGATTATCCATACTTTACACTTAATGCCTGAGGAGAGGTTTCAATCACCCCTTCTCATCTTCATTTACTCCAGGCGAAAACCAGGATCGAGGTCGGATCAGATGGCGCATGGAGATCACGATCATCCTTTCGGTGACTAGGCTCGACACCCTTGGCCCCCTTTTGCATAGCTCCTTTCTTTCCCAAGTGACCATGGGCCATGACCCTACGCCTACCTTCAAAGGTGCTTTCGGTTTTTCGGGGTTCGAGGTTTCGAGAAATGAAATGATGAGGAACGCTTACCCCTCGAACTCCCGAAAGCTGACGTGACACGGATGTGCGCCACGCGTCCTTCAGATGAACGACCCAGATAATATTTGTTATTATAAAGGGGGCTGCCCCCATTTATAGGCTCGCTTGATGTGACCTGGTGCTAAGACCGTGGGCTCGGCTCCAAAGGTGCTTTTGGCGTTTCGCCGATCGACGATTTCAACTGTAAAGAATGGGAGATTCCTTGTCTCCCGAAACACCGATCCCCGATATGCCAACTGGTCGCCACCTGTCCCAATTGGATCGGACGACCCAGACTTTCCCTGAACTATGGGCGCTACCCTTTGTGCTAAATCCCGGGCAACTTGACAGCCCCACTGTCGATCTGCTTCGTCGATTGATCCTTGCCATTGAAATCAGACTTCTCGCTCGCTTGATTTGTGATTGGACAAGAGATTCTCCCGCGTTGTGCTGGGGCGCTTCTTGTGCAACTTCCAGACCCGAATACTCTTGTGCCTAGGACAAGAAATGTCGCTAACAAAATGACATTATACTAAATTATAATTTTTTTTTTGAAAATTAAGATTTTTTAATATTTAAAATTATATTTAATTTCTAAAATCTCACATAAATTATATGACATGTTTATGTTTTTTAAATATTTAAAATTATATTTAATTTCTAAAATCTCACATAAATGATATCACGTGTTTATATGACGTGTTTATTTAATTATATGACGTGTTTATGTTTTTTAATGGAATAATATTTTTTTTTTTTTAAATAAAAAAGGGGAGGATCCTGCTATTATATATTATCAAAAATCTGTGACAGAGTGTACATGGTCAAGAGTCTAGAACGTCCAAAATGCTGCCGGAAACTGGAAACCAGCATAGAAACATGGCAAAAACAACTATAGTCTATTGGCACCTGTCCTGCCCGAAGGAAACCAGGACAGGTGCCTAAAGTCTAGTGGAATATAAAACAGTAGCATAAAGCTAAAACCATAAAACATGAAAATCCTAACTGATTGGTGACCTGTCGTCTTCGTTGGTCTTCCAC
>ML778820.1:541083-565988 GCA_009831015.1 Picea engelmannii
AGGTGGTAAGAGCAGGGAGCAAGAAAGAGCCGCACAAGACTAGAAGTCACCAACCAGAACAGCAGCCAGAACAGGTCCTGATCAAAACGCCTCAGCCTAAAATTCTCCCAGACCACAGAGCTCTGGAATGCCACACCAAAACGCATGGAAGAAATGGTGAACGGGCGAGCAAATATCGTATCAAAATAATAACTAGACTCCATTAAAACCTGTCCTTCCGCATCCATGACCGGACTGAACTCGCGTGAGGGAACTCCACAGTCGTAAATGATCGCGTGAGGGAGCTCCTCAGTCGTATTATCCCTGCGATGGCCGGCCCCCATGGTTAATGCTAATGCGTGGGTGGCTGCCATCCGCAGTTAAATCAGCTCTTAAGACTGCTCTGAGTTCGTGACCAGGTGTCACTGACTCAGAGTGTCGTGTCACCCTATCCAGGTCGGAATAATATTGATTCAAGTTATAAATTTTTTTTTTATTAAATGAAGTTTATTTTACCACATTTTATTTGTTAATTTCATTTAAAAAAAAAAATATTTATTCATTTTTTAAAAATATTTATTAATTTTTTATTTTATTTTTAAAATAAATAAATTAATGATAAATTTATTTTAAGTTAGTTAAATTTATTGGTTTTTTTTGAAATTATATAAAAATTTTAGAAATTAAAAAATATAACTAAAGATTTTATAGTTATTTTAGTTAAATTAACCAAAATTTATATATTAAAAATAAATGGATGGATTGTTTAAATTCTTTTTAGCCATTAACATTTCTAATTGTTTATCATTTAATTTTTGTTATTAATTATTTTATGAATTAACATTCCTAAGATAAGGATATACAAGGTTTTTTAAATCAGGGAAGATCTTAACTGCATTATTAAAACAGAACCGAATATTTTATGAGTATTTGAGATAAGGACTTTAAGGATTAACTAAAGTGCTATTTCAGAGCGGAGATACCGTACAATTAGAGCATTATTTCGAAATAACAAAACAAAAAAGGAGATAACGACACTTCCGAGTACGGACAAATTATATAATAGGTCTGTGTGTGATTTAGTGGGGAATGTCTTTATCTGCAAAAGCAACAAAAATTCCTTAAATTTAAAAAATTAAAAGTAGATTTTAGAATCTAAAGAATTGGTGAGGTGTAAATGTAAAGAGGACGAATCCTTATTAAAATAATCAATATATATGAGTTTGCATAAAATATTTATTTATATATAAATTTATTCATAACAAAAAATAATACTTTTAATTTTTTTTTAATAGAGTTTGAGTCATCTGGTTTGAAAAATAAAGCAAAATGAAGTCACTGTCTTCCTTACGTATACAAGTCTTACTCTAACTCTTTATGGAGCTAGAGTGTAAAATTTAAAAAAAATTATATATAAATATAATGATAGTTATTGTGATTCTTATTTTTATTTTTAAAAAGGAATGAAATTAAATATAATTAGTTTTTTCAATTTAATTTAATTTTGTAATTATTATAGAAATTTTGTTAAAGATAATTTCAAGGATGAAAATTTATTTTAAAATGTAGAAATTTTGATCAAACTTATTAGTTTTTAATATGTAAATTATAAAATGTTTTGTTATATTTTTGTAAAAATATTCAAATTTCTTAGGATTTTATATATTTTTTATAAAATTTGTGTTATTTTGAAGGTAAGATAATTTTATTGTATAGAATTTGGGCGAATCATTTTTAGAAAAATAGAAGTTGGTCAATTTTTTTTTTGAAAAAACATGGAAAAATAACCCTACATATAACCCCTAAAATTTTTCCTAAATCCAGCTTATAATTATTGGTGAAATTGCAAGTTTTTGTTACTTAAATTGCATTTTTGAATGCCAAAATGAGTTTAGCTGGCTGAAAAAACCTTGGAACACTAATATTGTATAGACTCAACAAACCAAATCAACAATTCCTAATTAAATTTTGAATAAACTGATTGGAAAAAATACCAAAAAATTTACAAACTCACAATAATCTATAATTTTTTTTATTATTATTATTTTTCATATCTAAATTCATTTATTAGAAATAATATGTCTAAGTTTGCAATGAATATATTATTAACAAAACTGGGTATATTTTTTTTTTTTGAAAAAAATGAATACCAGGATTTGGAAGAAAAGTATTACTTTAATTAAAGTAACCGACTACGTATTTCCCATTCAAAAAATATAATATAATTTTTTATTGAAGAAAAGG
The DNA here is from genome assembly GCA_009831015.1 of Picea engelmannii. NCBI lineage: Eukaryota > Viridiplantae > Streptophyta > Pinopsida > Pinales > Pinaceae > Picea > Picea engelmannii. The sequence goes on from ML778820.1 coordinate 543,307, forward strand.
GTGAACAAAAATCAAATTGGTTGAGTGTAGATGTCTGTCTAAATGAGTGGGCAATCTAATATCTTATCAGCTTTTCATGGAAATCCAGCTCAGATATCATATCAAATATAAAATCTGATTTGAGATGTTTTGGGCATCCGATTTTTAATTATAAGAAGGAAATGTGTTTTGATATCTATTTTATCAGATTTAGAAAAAGTCGGTTTTAATGCATTGATTAATGAGATAACATTGTAATTAGTAGTATGCATGTTTTAGTTGTCAGGTTAAGTTTTTATTGGAATAAAACAACAGAGTGGAGTGAGTTAAGTTTGAAGCAATTTTTTTTTATCAAATTAATTTTTTTGGCAAATTTTTTTGTGATGAAGTTTTAAATTTCTGGTTAATTTAGAGGTTTAATTGATTTTTTAAACATCCATTTTTAAATGGGGCAAAACTCTAAAAAATTATTTTGAAATACATGAAACTTTGATCCATATAAAATTCAGATTACCCCTGAAAATCTGACCAAATTCGTCACCATTTCTTTTTAATGGAAAATATTACTTCCTAGTCAGCTTACTCCTAAAACAACCTTTTGGCAAACATAAATAATGGAGCTCTCCAATCCCGATCTGGATCCCTGTACTTGGAATCTAATCACGCTTTCTAGCTGCACGAACTTCTGTATTTTGTTGTGGGCAAACATAGGAACCAGAGATTTACGGAGAATATAACCGCGGAGAATATAACCACGCAATCCAAGTAATGGTTGCAGGTTTGTCCGTCTAAACAGCTTTATAGGTCAGAGTGCTGCGTTGGACTGAACACCGACCCCAGAATATTTGTGGGTCATTAAAATTGAAACTCTAAGGTGCCTTGCTTCCTTGCGAAAAACACAGTATATCCTTTGACGTCGTGAATGTAGATTCGATCCTTAGACCTTGGGAATCAGCGCAGGATCCTTAGATCTTGGGAATCAGCGCAGGATCCTTAGTCAGAATCCATCCATCGGCCCCCGTTCAAAGCATTTTAGAATTCTATTTATTGTGGACTCAGAGATTTTGTTGTAGCTTCGGATTTGTACTGTAGATAAGAGCATCCATAAACAGGGAATGCGAGTTGTGGGCGAGTGGATAGAAAAATGGAGTTCTGGCCCGAGTTCCTTGCGAGCAGCTGGGGGCGGGAATTTATTGCAGGTGGGTTTGGTGGGATGGCAGGTGTCTTTGCAGGGCACCCTCTTGATACTATCAAAATTCGTTTGCAGCAGCCCAAGGTGACAGCACTGGCAAGGCCACCACCCTCGGCTCTAGGATTGTTGAAGAGTATTGTGAAAACAGAAGGCCCTTTGGCTCTTTATAGGGGCATGGCGCCTCCTCTAGCATCTGTTGCCTTGCAGGTAACTTGTTATGCCCTCTGCCCAAATGAGTTTTTGGTCCAATTTTTTTCAATGGGTTTCTTCTATCCATTCGTGCTTGCAAAATACTAACAGCTATAGATCATGCGATGATACATTATTTGATGAAGCAGAGGCATGTGAGTTTTCACTTCCAACAAAAACAAGAAAATTTGACTAAATTCTCTTGGTGTATTTGTTGGTGTATTGGCTCTGATTGTATATGGTAGGATGTAAGGATCTCTTTTCCCTGTTATAGGATTCATTTTGGGTTTGGGGATGAAAAAGATCAGAGCATGCACTATTTGATGTTGAGCTACATTTGAGTCAGTTGCACTTCTTACTGCTAATGCAAATTTGCACAGATGCTGGTTTATCATTTTGGTACATTAGAGATTGTAGATGATCACATTATAAAAAAACCCTACAGTATGTGGTGAGAATGGAACAAGAAACTTGAATTGAATTACCTGGTGTCGTTGGCAAGTTGCCTGGTGTCTACATTAAAAAAATTTAAAATAATTATTTAAAAAATTCAGAGCAAACCCTTGCAAGTTCGTGTACTTGTAAATTTAGAAATAAGGTGGACCATAGCCTATTAACCTATTAGTATAACTAAAATTCAGTTAAAAATAAGAATCTGTTGGTTGATGAGACCGCATAGATCTTGCTTATGTATTTCATATATTAAAAATAAGCAAATTGCAACATGCATTATAAAGGTTCATGTTATCATTCTCTCACACATATATAATATTTAGATTGGGTTGAACTAGGTAGCCTTTAATGTTTTATACAAAATCTGAGCAAATATCTAATTATATATGTTGGAGATCTGTCAAAAAGCCAATTCACGAGAGAGCTACAAAAAATTTCATCAATTGTTATATTTTTTTTCATGTTTTCCGATTGGGTTGAACTAGGTAGCCTTTAATGTTTTACACAAAATCTGAGCAAATATCTAATTATATTTGTTGGAGATCTGTCAAAAAGCCAATTCATGAGAGAGCTACAAAAAATTTCATCAATTGTTATATTTTTTTTCATGTTTTCCCAGTAACTGTAGAACTGGTCTGGTTTGTGTCCATCCATTCACCATAAGAAACAAAAAGCAAGGAAATAACTGGTTTAAGACAATCATCTCTAAGTTCCACATACCAAATTTCCCTTCTTTTTTGTTGTGTATGGTGGTCTGGTCTGAGTTCTTCCAGAGGCAAGATTGCACTTGGGCAAGGAAGTAAGTTGAGCCTGTGCCTTTGGTACTCAATCATGTTTGTCATTGTAGGTTAAACAGATAGAGGCCAGAGATCAAGTTCTTGATGCTGTTTGGATGTGTTGAATATAGAAATTTTGTAGGTCAACTTGTTGACCTACTGCTGGCAAATATGTTGCAGGGCATTGCCCATTCTTCTACCGTGCCTATCCATGGACTGTGGGTTGAAATGCAGACTGCGTGCATCACAAAGAAGCAATACATTGGCATATATGTGGACATTGGATTCATAAACTTTATTGCCTTCACATTTTAAGTGGAATTTTTCTCATCTTCCATGTTGTCTGTTTATGCTACTTTCATGCCAATTCTTATTAATTTCTGTTATTTTTAAATGGAATTTTTCCCATCTTCCATGTTGTCTGTTTATGCCATTTTCATGCCAATTCTTATTAATTTCTGTCATTTGTGGCAGTGCTTGCAATATTTGTAAAAGGTATATTTTACTGCTTCATTAGTTTAGGTTACTCCGATGAGCAAAATAATGAGTGTGTCTTTCTGTTTTACTAGTCAGAAGTGGACGCCCTTCTTTCAAAACAATGAAAGATTGTTAGGCTGTTTTAGCGGTTTAGCATTTTAGACAATACATGGATCTCCTGTTCTGTTTGAATTATGTGAAGCATTAATCTTTCATTTGTTCTCTCCATGCGGGTGCAGAATGCTGTAGCATTCCAAGTTTATGCCCTTTTATCTCGCGCTTTTGATGGTAACTACAAGAAGAATGAGCCACCATCATATAAAAGTGTAGCACTGGCAGGTATAGGAGCGGGGACTATACAAACTGCAATTCTTACACCAGTGGAGCTGGTCAAGATTCGTTTACAAGTTAACACAGCTCGAAAGCCTACTTCAAGCTCTGATAAGATTGGTCCCATTAAGGAGGCAAAAGGCATCATACAAAGAGAAGGTTTGAAAGGCCTTTATAGAGGACTTGGTATTACTGTACTTCGTGATGCTCCTGCTCATGGTGTGTACTTCTGGACATATGAATATAGTAGAGAATGGCTTCACCCAGGTTGTCGGAAAAGTGCAGAGGAAAGTTTATTAACAATGCTCACAGCAGGGGGTTGTGCAGGAGTGGCAAGTTGGATAGTTTGCTATCCATTGGATGTGGTTAAATCCAGACTTCAAGGACAAGGAGATGCATCTCCCAAGTACACTGGGATTGTTGACTGCTTCAAAAAGAGTGTACAAGAAGAAGGACTTCGAGTCCTTTGGCGAGGCCTTGGAACAGCTGTGGCACGTGCTTTTTTGGTAAATGGAGCTATATTTTCAGCATATGAACTCGCATTGCGGTGTTTCTTCCCAGAGACACCGGATCAGGTGCTTAACACTGCTGGTTAACTCTGCGAGGGACAAAAAGCTAAATTTCAAATGATATTCATGGGGAAGAATGATAATCAGTGTATGAAATACAGTGTATTCTTTACCTGTGTGACCATCCTCTGGGTTAACAATGTAAATTCTTGATGTACTTTCATATTGTTTAATAAGGAAGTATCTGATGCATTTTCCAAAAAGGAAACAAAAACAATATATTTTCAGATGGGGAATGCTATAAAAGTTTCAGGTATGGTCCTGGAATTCCTCAAGGAGGGAGTTCCATTTCCTTTTTCATGATTCAGGTATCAACTTAAAGCGTAGCGTTGAAAGGTCATCTATGATTTTACTCATCATATAAAGGTTGTGAATAATTTTTCGTAAAGGCATAATCTGTAAATTTTTTTAATTGTGAATAATAATATGGGGCATGACAATATTCTCTCAAGACTAATATTGCCTATTCTTAATTTTATGGTCTGTTTGATTAAGTTCCCCTGTTTTTATTTTTCAATCCACAAATTTACCATCTAAGGAGCCCTTACTCTGGAAGACCCTACCTTACAAGATTTCCCAGAACATTGCAATTTTTTTCAAAATCAAATTCCGTACTGTGAACAATCAAAACCTATGCATAGAATACAATATTGACATTTCTATTTTACAAGTATCTAGAAAATTTGGCTACTCTTAATTCTCTTAGAAAAATCTTTAATCCAAATTCTAGCAGAAATCTCAAAATTACAAATAAGTTGTGCCAAAGTGAGATATTAGTAGCTTGGGATTGTATTGCGGAGTAAAGAACATATGCCGGGAATGCAATTGGTGTGCTTGACGAGAGAAAACTAGAATTCTAGCTGGAGTTCCTTGCAAGGAGCTGGGGGTGGGAGCAGATTGCTGGTGGGTGTTATTGCAGGTCACTCACTTGATACTGTCAAGATTTATTTGCAGCAGCCTAAGGTCAAGGCATGACCAACCTCAGCTCCTAGATTCTGAGAGTAGAAGAGGCTCTTGGACTCATTTTAGGAGCATGGAGCTTCCTCTGACCACTTTTGCCTTGCAGGTAAGTTGTTCTTCCCTATACCTGAATCACTTTTTGGTCCTTTTCTTCATGGGGTTTTCTGTATTTAATTCCCTCATTATCTGTCTCTGTTCTGAGATTAGTTTTGGGTCTGCAGATGAAAATAAAATCAAAGCACGCAATTTGTGATTTCTGGGCTACATTTGAGTCAGTTGCATTCTGAACTGCATAGGAAAATTTGCATAGAGGTAATTTTTATTCATCTGTTTAGTACATTATAGACGATCATACTATAAGAGAACCCTGCAGCATGGGGTGAGAATATAATCTGAAACTTGACATTCGTTGTCAGGTTGCCTGAGTGACAATTTGTGATTTCTGGGCTACATTTGAGTCAGTTGCATTCTCAACTGCATAGGAAAATTTGCATAGAGGTAATGTTTATTCATCAGTTTAGTACATTATAGATGATCACACTATAAGAAAACCCTGCAACATGGGGTGATAATATAATCGGAAATTTGACATTCGTTGGCAGGTTGCCTGAGTGATAATTGGAAAAATTCAAATAACTATTTGAAAAATTGAGAACAAACCCTCTGAAGTTCATGTATACAGTATTGTTAAGTTTAGAATAATGGTGGATCTATAGCCTGTTCTGTACCACTAAATTAGTGATAGTACAGCAGATGAATTAATCTGCCCCTCCACACACACATATGTGAATTTCGTAATATATGCTATATATTTATCTAGATTGAGTTGAGACTTGGTTACATTTTATATTTTATATTTGGCACAAAAATTGAACGTATGTATAATGACAAATTTTGCAGTTATATATGTTTGAGAGCTGTCACAAAGCCAATTCATGAGAAATGGCAAGTAAAGCTTTCCTTGGTTGCCAGATTCTCTCTTTTCTGGGTATAATTCTAGAATCGGTCGTGCTTGTCTCCTTCCATTGACAGTAATAGCCAAAAGGAAGGGAAATAACTGAGTATAATGAAGTCATTTCTAAGTGCTCAATATCAACTTTCCCTTCTTTATTTTGTGCAGGATGATCTGGTATGAGTCTTCCAGAGGCAAAACCGTCTTCAGGAAATGAACTAATTTGAGCCTGTACCTTTGGCACTCGATTAAATTCTTGACAATTGTTATTACTAAATTTTGGTTTTAATGTCATCAGCAATGTATTTGAACCAATTGCTTTTGAGTGTAATACAAAATTTCCCTTTTATTAGAGATCTATAATTTAACCTTGTGTCATGTTCTATGCATCATATACTCTGTTGCTAGTAATATGCAGTTTGGCCTTTCTAAGGTCCCCCAAAGGAATTATCTTAGATAGTAATATGCAGTTTGGCCTTTCTAAGGTCCCACAAAGGAATTTTCTTAGAGTTGTATTAATGATGACATTATTCTGATTATATTCGACAATCGAGTTGTGCATGGAGTGAGCTGCAACACTGATAATATATTCAAAGTCCAATAACACTCAAGTGGTGTCCAACTGAATAACCAGTGCTTTCAACCTCAAGGAAGTCATGTTGTAATTATCGGGAGCCTAAAGAAATAGTGTTATATAGGACATATTCCATGGATACTAGTAGATAATATCAAAATGTGGTCAACTGGCCTCTAGGCACTTAGCATGAAGGAGAACTTGATGCACTTGAAGCACTCCTGTATCAACGATCTTTGCATTGCTCAAATCCTTTTGACTAGAATTTCTGAATTGCATATGCTGTTTGTTATGGTGACTGTAGTCATCTTGAGGGTGTCGATTACATATTTGATGCAATTCAATGCAGCTCTTGAATGTTTCTCCTTGTCAAATACATAAGTCTGCTAGATTGATCTTTCTATTACCTATCTCTGATGAATGTCATGGAGTAATTGGCAATTTAATTGTGCTTGCAATTAATTCTAGAATGCATTAATGTTTAGTTTTTACATCTATAATCCTTTTTTGGGATTCTACATTCATTCCCTATGCTTATGGTTAAATTAGTTGCCCTACATGCATTATTTCTTCCTTAGAATGTAGTAATAGGGTTAAAGGGTGTTTTTATGGAGTGCTCCATTCTTTTGAAGTGGGAAAGAATGGGTTTTGTTTGTTACACCAATAGACCCATTTTAGAGTGAAATACTTTGCGATTTTGTCCCACTCAACATGTAAGTACCCACATTAACATGATATCACTTTGTTAGATTGACCATGTTTCTTATAACTTGTCCAAGTTATTATAAAAAGTAATAATGTATATGTGTTATCACAAAATTTTCATCAACTTGGGACATTTATACAATCTTAAACCAAAAATATTCTAAAATAGTGTTAACAACATTTAATTCACCCACCGGATGGATAATAGGCACTACATACCTCAAATCCGAGTCAAACTTAAAGTTGAGCATCACATGGATCATGCAACTGTTTCTTATTAGTCATGCACCTATCAAAGGTGTGGATCATGCAACTGTTTCTTATTAGTCATGCACCTATCAAAGGTGTGGCGTGACAGTGACTCRATTATTTCACATGATCATGATAGCATTCTTTCAATTCCTGTGTGGTACTTGTAGCAATGTGACCGAGTGTTTTCATGTTTTCATGGTGCATTAATACCCTAGAACAATCAAAGGATGAATGCAAGTTTGTTCCAGTTGTCCCTTCTCATTAATGGAATGGTACTTGGACCTCCTTTGCATTGAGTTAGGTTCATGAGAGCACATGGGAGCCCATACCAAAATATTGGCCATTCCCACTTAACAAGATCATCTTCTAGACCAACTTTATCTTATTAATATATGCCTCCCCATGCATTTGAATACAGATTATTGTTGTAACATTATGCTGATAGAATTTATCCAAAGTATGATAAAACCATTGATTCCACTCACTTATTCACGTCCTTCCTTACCTTCATGCCACCAATTTTTCCTTTGAAAGTAAAATTGCATAAGGGAAATTGTTACCAGATTGCTACACACCAAGGAGAGCCCTTGGAGGACATACGGGACCCTCCCATGGAGAATATTAAAAAATCACACATACAATATTCTTTCTAGGAGATATAATTCTTCTTTATTACCTTTCCATTGGACATTAAAAAATTTCTTTTCTTTACCCAAAAATGTTGTTTTGAGTAATTTAAATTCATTATTTGAATGGTTTGTTAGTTAATATACATGCTTACAGGTGGAATTTATTACATTGTTGTATTGTTCACTCATACATTTGTATTATCTCATGTTAGGATTTTGTATCCATTTCTTTTCCCTTTTTGTGTTTGGGACTCTCTAATTTAAACTAGTTTACAACTTAGTTTAGATTTCTAGTGATCCCTAGCTTATAGAAGAGAGGCCTCATTCCATTTAATTTTGTAATTATTAAAAATTAATGGGAAATCACATAGATGTTTCCTAAGTTCTTACATGAATTGCATATGTTTTTCTTTGATAAATGTGTGATTCCTCATGCAAATGTAATTTCTTTTACTTGAGTAAATAACATAGATAAGGGTTTTAAAGCCCACAAGAATCATTCCACTATGGCTTTTGTAGCTTGTGAAATCTTAGAATCCATCTTGTATCATTTTTTGACTTTTCTTAAAGTTGGCTTCAACATGTTAATTTTTCCCATGAATTACTAACCTATTTTTTTATCATTTAATTACTCAAAGATTAAGGGATTTAAGTTGATAAAGAATGCACTTAATCCTTCCAAGTATTTATCACATTTGTTTGTTCCTTTCCCATAATTATATTCAACATTTCCTTTTAATACTTTACTTTTAGCATTTAATTTCAGTTGTTTATCACTACACTTGTGCACATAGCAAAAGGCCTAAAGTCTCTTCCACATTAGAGTATGCTCTTTGACTTGTGCTCATAAGTGATATTGGGAAATCACAAATGGTTAGGAGTGTTAAATATTTCCTTCAACTTTCTTTAATAAAATAAACTTAGCTCATGTTGCTAAGTTAAGATTTATAAAAAATAAACAATCATATTCTTGTTGAGTAAATCCATCGATTATGGAATGTTTGCTTGGAAATTATACCTTTTACCTTCTTTCACCTTGGTAGTTGACATGGTATTCTAGTAAGTTGGTCTCCCTCGGGAAAATGGTTGTTACTGGGGGGTCTCCTTGAAGGATCATTGTACCATTTTTCACACTTATTCCCCTCTGTTTTCTCATCTTTTGGGATTTTGGATTCATTGACCCCAAGATTGGCTTGTACCTTATTTCATGGGAAGAACATTGAAGGCCCATAATTGTTGCAACTAGCACTGTAAAAGTCAAAAGCCATAATTTATCCTTCTAGATGCTCGCCTAAGGTCCTAAGAGCCATGAAACACTTCTGCATAAAAATGAAGGACCATTAAAAAGAAAATAAATAAAAATGTCCCACCTGATGGGGGAATGCATTGCGATGTCCTTTAATTTCCAGAGCATATGGCACTAAATGTGTTCTAACTTCAAGTGGCATTGCGGTGCTCTTTTCTTTCCATTGCATATAACACTCAATGTTCAGACCATAAAAAATGAAAGGAAAATAAGGGGCTTGGAAAAATGTTGCATTGCAAACAAAGGGATGCAACACACCCCCCTTAAAGGCACCCATAACCAATCTCAACGACGTGCGCTTTCTCAACGTTTTACATGTAGTGACTGTGGGGATGCGCTAGTCCCAGTGATCACACTGCACATTGCAAACTTTGGTTAGAGCATGTTCTAAAATTTTGTTGAAAGCCTACACTGTACCGTTGGCTTGAGGGTGATAAGGGGTGCTCCTCTGATGATGGATCATGAATTCCTAGGTAAGTTGTTGAATGATCGCATTCACAAAATCTGACCCCAGGTCACTCATCAACACTTTTGTACATTCAAATCGGGTGATGATATTATTAAATATAAAGCGCACTGCTATTTCTGTTGTACAATCCTTGAGTAGTGTTGCCTTGGCCCACCAAGTGAGTACTGTTGCGGAAATGATGTAGCGCGCCCCTGTGCGACGTGCAGGCAGATTGATGAACCCAACAAATTATATTTCCCACTTGTCAAAGGGCTCAAGTGTAGTTATAGAGAAGAGTGGGAGCTCATCTCTGCGACATGACTTTCCTACTCATTGACATACATCGTAGTGTTCGCAGTAGTCTTTAGAGTCTGCAAAGAGAGAAGGCCACCAAATCTCGACGGGCAGGACCTTGCGCGTGGTAGCTTTACCGACATTGTGACCTCTAGCAATACCTTCTTGTGCCTCATAGAGAAGGGAGTCTCGTTCATGTTCCAAAGCACATCGATGTAGGATTCCATTTGCGCCCAATTTATACAATTGTTCGACAATCAACTGATAATTAGCACTGTGGGTCACTAATTTCCTACGTTGCACATGAGTATATTATGTAGGAGCTTGGCTACTGATGATGAATTTTGCCATTTCAGCCAATTGATTAGGTATGAATTCCACTCGGAAGAGTTGTGCATCCAAGAGTTCATCATAGAGGTTCTTAGCAACTTCCCGAGTATGAATCTGCGATATATGATATGGTCCAACATTGTGTTTTTCTGGGTTAACAACAAATTCAAAGTCAGAATTCTTGAAATAATAGTAACCATCGGTAGATTCGGCCACCCAACACGGGTTTGTTGTCTAAATACTCGAGGGAGTAATGATCAATGAAGAATTTGAAAGCAGGTCTATTGACAGGCATAAGTGACACTCGATCAACCGGAAGGTCAAATCCGAACCGGGGTTGTCTAAATAACCCAATCCGTTTGGAATGAAATGACCTGACGAATTTAATGGCTCCGTTGGCCAACTAAAGTCCTAAAAATGATCAAATAAATGAAACTAATCTAAAAGCTATGATACTAAGAATATAAGTTTACTAATTACAAGTGTTCAAATGGAAACATGAATATGTGCATATGATTATAAACAGTCTATGTACAACTTGCAAGATTTACTTGATATCTTGTGAAATGGATGTTCTTAAAAGTGTTTATAAAAGAGATAAAGAAAACACATACATTTTTTTGTTTTCTTTTGAATATTTAAAAATCTAAAACTAATGAATACTAAGCAAATATAATTGAAATAAGAATAGATAAACAGTTAAAGCTAGTTCATGCTATCCTTATTTCATTAGTAAATAATTTAACTAAATAACAAGTAAACTAACCTGTAATTAATCGATCAAACTCAGTTTATCTTCCTGTGTAATTCGAGCTCCTAACTGTCCTGCATGTGAGGGAAACATGTGACAGAACAATACTACTATTTCCAGAATAAATTCAAAGAAAATGTTTGAAGTATTGGAGTGAGAATATGACAACAGAATGATAACTGTAAAAATCTTATGATCTCATGATAATCAATAACTTAGAATGAAGAGAAACTCAATTCAACTATTAATATAATCCAAGTATGAAGAGAAACTCAATTCAACTATTAATATAATCCATCATTTATTATCTAGAATAAATCGATAATAATCAAACGACAGATTAATCACAGATGTAAAATAGAATAACAAATTATAGACATCATCTAAATACTTAATAATATGAAACACCATATGATAATCAGATTAAAGATGCATCAAACATAATAATATTTCATAAGACTGAGGCAATGAAAGAACAAAAAATGGAATCAACATCACACAGGTCTAAAGCCAAATGGTGAATAGCTTCTCCATATAAGTTCTCCAAATCATATGTTCATGATGTGTCCCAACAAAAGTTATCATCACTACTAACAGTGATTACTATTTAAACTAGTCTTGGTTTAAAAGACTCTTATCATGCAAGATAGAGTGCAATCTCCAAAAAATAGTTTGTTTTACAAAAATAGTATAATAGGAAACCACTCCTGTAGGAGTTGGTTTGTAAAAAAATATTACATAATAACAAAGTTTTATCAACATAAAAGAAATAAACTACTGAATAATACAACGTATGATCCAAGATGGTTTCTCCATGTAAACAACACCATAATTATCATTTTCCCGTAGATAGCAAAAACAAAATTGATATTCAGAAAATAATGCTAACTAATATTCAGAAATAGACTGGCTACATAATCGTGAGATTCTGTAGCTAGTCTTATATTAACAAAGAAAATCAAAACTAGATCTTCCTATTTTGACTTTCATAACAAAATAAAATGAAATAAAATCAAACAAAATCACTTTTACCATTTAGAAATTAGACAGTGAAGGGTCGAACAATTTTGAATTAATGATGTCATTGAAGTTGGTTGCATTTTTCATAATTATATTACCAAATCTTTTGGGTCTTTTATTTGCCCGTTCTGCGCATTGCTTTCAACTCTTGGTTTTCTTGTTCAAGTAGAGAATTGCGAGCAACCAGATGTTTTACTTGTGCCTGTAACAATGGTATGTCCCTGTAATAGTGTTCTACCCAATCCAAACAACTGTCACAATGTACCGGTGCTATAGCAGGTCGAGGTGGAATATATTCAACAACGAGTATTTTGTGCTTCCATGTGGTTTGTTTCAAGTCATGGCTAATGCTAGCAAGGCCCTCTTGGCCTTTCAGAAACGAGGGTAGTCTAGAGACAAAGTCATATTTCTCAATTTGACCAATAGTTTTATTCCCAAGACACTGATTATCCGGATCTTCTAGTGCAAGGAAATCATTGATCTCGTTGTTTGAGAAGTGATCATTGACCTCAATCATAGAGATCGAGCTCAAATGATCATGTCTTCGATTCTTTAGACTCCTAGATATTAGCTGACCAGATCTCTTATTTATAAAATTCAAGTCTAAGCTTTCTTGTTTCTTACCCTTACGATTTTTCTTGACAATGGGTTTGTCATTAAAGCCCTGATTTGGATCTATAGCAGGGGTAGGAGAAATTCTTTCTTTCAACACATCCACTACCTGTTCTAACAATTTTCTGGGTGAAAAAATACATCGTGATTTCTTACCCAGGGGGGTTTGCAAAGAAACAAAAATAGGTTCATTAATTTCATAGTTGTTAGGTGAATCAAAACCTTGAATCTTGGTCATGAGATTATCATAATTGGGGTTCACATTTAAAGGTGAATTCACTGTGCTGTCAAGTTGGGAAAAACCATTTCGACTCAGGAAGCTTTCCCAAGTGTCCTCGATTTGTGACAGGTGCGATAGAAACAAGATTCTTATAAGCTCGTGATGAAATATCCTTGGTAGAGGGTTCAAGACCTGTTTCTTATAACATTTTGACATTTTATATAGGCTGATCAACAAGTAGAAGGGCATGTTTAGTTTAAACCCTAGGAACAACATCAACAGTAAGATGTGGTATAAAAATACCAAACCATACCTACCCTCGCATGTTATAAACTGTTTCAGAATCAAAATAAGGTTGTGCCATCGAGGTTTCAGGAGGGTAATAGGAATACCTTTAGGGCAGTAGGTAGATTCACGAGAGACCATGAACATGCTCCATGGAATATCTCCAAGTTTGACATTTTTAAACCACTTTTCGCCTTCCTGTGAGAGTCCTGTTTCCCGAGTTATAGAGTCCTCTGTGACCTCCAATTGCACATCCCCAACTTTAGCTTTGAACCCATCAAAGGTTTGAGCAAAGGCCTGTGCGACTGCCAGGTTATATTCTTCGAATTTTCGTATGAAGGTATCCCAACTGTGAGCCTACAAATCATCTATGGCATCGTCGTGAGCAAGAAGGGCCTGACATCCATTAGGTTTGATTTGAACCATAGGGGCCATGGTCACTGTCAAATAGACACATTAGATATCGTAGGAGGAAGGCTTTGACTTCCAATAAACGAGTAAGAAGAAGATGTCTGTGAAAACCACAACGACCCGATACCTACGAAGTTTGGAGATTGTCATGTTTGATAACTTAAGTTTGGAGAGACAGAAAACCAGAGGGCGTGCAGACCTACGATCCATTACACATAATGAATATCAAACCCTCAACCACCATCGAATGCCAATTCAAACAATGAATGGGGGTCATTAATGTACAGGGAATAGGGTGAGGTGTAGTCGCGGGTACATCAGACCTATACCAAGTGACATGAAGGCGATATGACTGATATACCAAAGAGCATGTATCGATTGTTAACCTAAGGTTGCAACGCAATTATGGATGAAAAATCAAACCATACAATCAACCATAGTAAATCTCATAATACATAAAAGAATGTGACAGTCAATTAATCAATGAGCTTATAAAACTTCAATTTAGTAAGATATAGGTTCCCTCAAAGTGTAATCTCTTGGGTAAAAGAATAGAAGAAAACCAAAAACTATAGAATGATTATCCAAGCCAAGATTTTGTTTAAATTTAATGCTTGCAGTCATAAATTTTAAACAAAATAAACGAAATCTAAATGAAGAACTCATAAAATAAGTTACCCCAATAAATCGCCTTGAAGCCAAAATATAGAAACGTTTATAAATGCAAGGATGATGCAACGACATAAAGATTTTATCTCTTTGTGATGATTTTTACTTGTGATAAAGATTCGACAGAATTGGTGGCTACCAACAATGGTGACATGTTGGGCGAAGCAGTTATCTCTACATTACCAAAAAATTTATGTCAGTCGCACAGATGAAATATTTTTTTATAAACAGTTAATGACATATCAAGCATTCCAATCATAACTTAGAAAATAACGTAGTTTTATCATTGGATGTATTTCTGTTCGAAAATGTAATTTGGTATCTTATTTAGATTACAGGTGTAGCGATGTTTATATAGATGACTTCGATACCGTTGACAGGGCCACTGCTGCCAGTAGGCATCCATAGCCTCGACAATGATGTCATTTAACCCACTCTAGTACCTCTATCATGTCCAAGAGTCGTCCATTCATGATAAAAAACATCGTCATACTTGATCAAATCGAAAGACATACATGAGGATCTTCTTAAACCTGACATTGCTTCGCTGCCAGCGGGCCCGTTCAGTACCCTAACGAAGTTGCCTTGGTATCATGAGTGCATTTACCCATTGCCAGCAGACCTGCTCAATGTCTCGACGAGTTTATAGACACTTCCCACACATTACAGTTCTTCCAACTCTCTAGAATTTGTTTATAATTTCCATAACTTCATGATGTTCAAGAGAGCGGGGTGATACTGAAAATCTCACAGTTTGGTGATGAGAGGTTTAATAATTTACAAATTATTTTTCTTTTTTGATGACTTTTATCATGATTTGGACAGTTAGATTTCTGTTAAGAAATCCTCTTCGAGATGGGGAATCACATTGAGTTGTTCTCATTAAAATAGGGGCGGCGTTAGAAGTTTATTAAGGATAATCACATCTTCCTGTGATTTTAATGAGAAACCAGGAATGTTGATTGAACAAGAAATTACTTCTTGTTGATTTGAGTTTAGCATTCACTGCTCAGGTGCTTGAAAAGTTATCAACTAATACTAATGAAAAAAATTTAGATTCCCTTCAACAAATAATGATGATTCAGACATAATCATTTTTAGAAAACAAATCAAAATCAAGCAAAATGAAAAGAACCAAAATTAAAAAATAGAAAAGAAATTTAAACATGTTTACAAGAGGGTGGATCATAAATCATCAAGCGAAATACCTCTTGAGAGCCTCAGCATTCACTGGGAAAGTGTCTGGATGTCCCTCCAAATTATGCAGATGGAAAGAGCTATGACCCATTTTTTCAAAAATTACAAATGGTCCCAGCCACAGGTTTTGGAACTTGGTATTCCCCCCTTACCCTCGTGGCCTTTATCCCACTTCAGAACTAAATCCCCAACATCAAAATTCCTATCAGAAGATGAATTTGCATCAAACCAACTCTTCACAATTTGCTGGTGCTGGTCCAATTTATGTTTAGCTTATGTTCTCACCTCTTCTAGTTTTAATAAAGCATTTATCCGGTTTTCTAGAGGAGGACACTCTTCTTCTTGAACTTTCTACGATAATTGCAGAGAAGGGAGTAAGACATGTGGGGGGAGGATGGCTTCTCTTCCGTAGACGAGGAAGAAAGAGGAATTACCAACGAAAGATTTTGGAGTTACCCTATCAGCGCAAAGTGCATTATACAGTGCATTGTGTCAATTCTTGTGGTTTTTTGAAACTGTCCTTTTAATAATCTTGATTAAATTCTTATTTGTCGATTCTGCTAGATCATTCCCTTGAGGGTAGTAGCTGGCATAATGCTTCAGTTTAATCTCGTTTTTCAGAGCGAAAACATTCATATCAAGGGACGAAAAATAAGAGGCATTATAAAAAACTAGACATTCAGGAATTTCGAATCGAGTAATGATGCGGGAGTTCAGAAAAGACACTACATGATTGGTGTTGACCACTTTTAAAGGAAAAGCTTCATACTATCTTGTAAAATAGTCTGTTGCTGTGAGGATGTACTTGTGTTGCTGCGAAGAAGGGGGATTGATTGGTCTTATAATGTATAGGGCCCATTTTTGAAAAGGTGTGTCTACAGTAATAGGTTGCAAATAAAAAACTGCCTTTGTCACCGGTCCTGCAACCTTTTGGCAGATTACACATTTGTGAGACATCGTATGGGAATATTTAAATAAGGTAGGCCAATAGTATCCATCCCTTAGCACTTTGTGGGGTCGAGCCTCAGCGGGGTCCTTAGATACTGCCTTAGAGAGTACTATAATTGGCTATCCCGTTGTTCCACCCGTTAAAGACCTGGCATATTACAGAGAAAAACAAGAAGCATAACCTATTTCAGTGGTATCATTTGAACCAATTGAAGTCGATCAAGTAAAAGAATATGTTTTCATTCCAATTGATCGAATGAATATACTTTTGACGGAGAGAGGGGAAGGAACTTCATACATCTCGGGTTGTTCAACTTATCTCATTTGCTAGTGGATCCCACCAAAGTGACCACCGACATCACTGGCATGAAGTTCAGACAACACTTTTTCAGACTCCTCATTTTCTAAACAACGCAGAAAAACACCATCAAAGTTCTTTCGAAATAATATATCATTGATTAACTAGAAAGATGCATATTTATGCCTAAGTTCTCTTCTATTTTTAGGATCAAGATTGCGGGGAGCAGATCCATGCGTAAAATAAAATCTAATGTTCTCATACCAAGAATTGGGAGTAACTTGTGCACAACTGATCTATTTTTCGTTATGATGATTTGTAGTTGATGTGTTTATTTGACTTTCTAATTCTTCAACTGAATCAACCACTAGTTTACACAGACCTTGACCTCTAACAATTTGTGCATGAGTTATTTCAAGGTCATATTCCTGTAGTGATGTGATCCAATTTTCCCTTTTCTCACCCAACTCTTTTTGTACTAACAAGTTTCTAACAATGAGGTAAGGAACAACAACTTTGGTTTTGGATTTTAACAGGTAAGACCAGAAGTGTTTCACTGCTTTAAAAACAACATATGCTTGCTGATCTACTGCTGAGTAATTAAGTTATGATTCTTTAAAAGTAGAAATCATGAAGGCAATGGGTATCTCATTACTTTTAGCATTTTTCTGTGTAAGAACAACAACATAGGATCTGTCAGATGCAAAAGTGTAAAGAGTGAAATCCTGAGAAAAATCGGGACTCATCAAGGAAGGGGCTTCCATTATTGATTTTCTAATTAAATTGAAAGCCTGAATTTCTTGAGCTACCCATCGGTAAAAACATCTTTTTTAATTAGATTTTATAGCCATCTAACCATTTCTGAGAAGCTCGGGACAAATCTTCTGACAAAATTAATCTTACCCAAAAAGGATTGCATGAACTTTTTGGAAGAAGGAGGGGGAAGTTTAGCAATGGCTTGGGTTCTTTCGGGGTCAATAATCATTCCATCCTTAGATACTATGAACCCAAGCATTTTTCCCTGGTCTACTACAAATACTGATTTCTTAGGGTTGAGAGATATGCCGAACTTGCGACATCGTTCTAAGATAGCTCTACAGTGAGACAAGTGATCTTTCTTGTTTTTAGAAAAGACAGTGACACCATCCAGATAGACCACAATTGATTGGTTAATGAGGCCACAAAAAACAATATCCATTTCTCTCTGGAAAGTGGCACTGACATTTATCAATCCAAAAGACATTTTTCTGTAGGCGTAAGTGTCCCATGGGTTACAACAGGTGGTTTTAAGTTGGTCCGAAGGAGACATAAGGACCTGGTTGTATCCCGAAAAACCATCTAGCAACGATAAACTTTCGGAACCAGAGACATGTTGTAGAATTTGTTCCATTGGAGGAACATGGTAGTTGTCTTTATCAGACACTCGGTTTAGGTTTCGAAAATCGACACAAAGTCTAATTTCACCACTTTGCTTCCTTACAGGGACTAAAGTAGACACCCATTGAGTGTGCCTAACTAGGAAAATTATCTTTGCAGGTAGTAATTTGTTTAGTTCCTTTTTAACAGTAGGTTCCAATTTAGGATGTATTTTCCTTAATTTTTGTTGAAAAGGTTGAGTCTGGGACTTCATAGGGATTACATGTTGCATGATGTTTGGCTTGAAGGTTTTCAGGTCATCGTACCTCCAAGAAAATACATCTTTAAATTATTTAAATAATTTTATGAAAGCGGATCTTTCTTGCTCGAAACATCCCTTTCCCAGATTAATATTTTGAGGATTATCTCTTTTCCTAAATTAACAGTTTCATAGATCAAAGAGGATATGTTAGTTTTTCAATTGACTACCCCTCTAAACTTGTCATGCAAGTCATAAAATTTCTCTAGTCTCACAACAGATCTAGGGATAGAGTTTACCATATCGGATGTTGATTCAAGAGATCGAGGATAAGATATTACCGAGAAGTTTAAGAGATTATCGTCATGAGTGCCTTCATCAATGACTACATCATGGAAGGTGTCTTCCATATTCAGAAAGTTGATGATATGTTGGTCATCATCGAATACTCTCCAATTTGTGATGTTATCCGAAATTGATGGTCTGAACAACAATTTGATCGAAAACGAATTAGGAGAAAGACCTTCAGTGGGAAACAATTTAGAAGCAACATTGGCTAGTAAATCAACTTCTAAATTACTCATCCTAGGAATGGAATTTATATTGAATGATAGAAATTTATGCATTAAACTCCATACCTTAGTTTGGTAACTCTTTAGATGCGGTGACAAACAATGTATGCCATTTATTACCTGTTTGACCATGATTTTTGAATCACCGAACACTATCAAATTTTTCACATCCATGTCCAATGCTTTCCTAAGTCCTTGCAGAAGCGCTTCGTCTCGACTGTGTTTTTGGTACATTCAAACTCCAACCGACAAGCAATAAATTTTTTATTACCTATTGGGTCGATGAGTACACAACCAACACTTGCTCCTTCTCGGGATTTGGATCCGTCAAAATATAGGGACCAGATTTGTGTGTCATTAGAAGTACTTGGTGTATTCGACAAAGTTAGTGTCGAAGTATAGGCTGTAATTTCATACTGTTGTTCTGAATCAGTGATAGAGAAAATTTCAGTCATAAAATTACCAAAAATGGTATTCATTCCCTGCGTTTCAAATGAATTTGCAGATGCAATGAAAGGCTCATTTAGATCTTTCAAATATGTCATAGTATGCTTAAGATAATGTTCTCTGTTTATTATGATTTTTTTGGGATGTCCATTTTTAGGCAGCCACAAGTGAGACCAGTCTATAGAAAAATAGTCGTGCAACTATTCTAACCAATCTCTGCTTAAAAACAGACCATAAAATTCATTAATATCAACAACGATAATGTCAATTATCTGATGAACTTTAGGATTGGATGATAATCTAATCAACACATTCTTAATCTCACCGATTACTTTAACATTGGTTCGATCTAGCTGAATGATTTTAAGATCATAAGGTTTTACTTCTGCATTAATTTTCTAGCATACAGATAGAGGCATCACATTTGATGATGCACCAGAGTCAACCATACAATTATGTACATTCCTATTAAAAATTTCAAAGGTTAATAAAAAAGGTGGACATTTTTCCGTATGGAGACAACAAAATTCTGTTGATTTTTTTTATTGTTGTCCCTGAAACAGTTTTATCTAGGTTTGCTACAGTTTTTTCTGCTAAGTCCCTTTTGTCTTGATGTTCAGATGTATTTTTAGTTGGGACATTTTTAGCTGCATTTGAGTCAATTTCGGTTGATTTTTTGCTGCTAAGATCATTCTTTTTACTGTTTTCAGCGATGCTTTGAAGCATTTTCTGCAAAATAAGAGGAAACTTCAGCAGTTCAAAAACAAAAATATTTTCCCTTAATTTATTTCAGATCTTCAATTAAATCATACTCTAAAACTGGGGTAGCTAAGTTTTGTCTAGTTTCAGTTTTCTTTGTTTGTTTATGAAACACATTTTTACTTGTTTCAGATGCGTTCTTGTTTTGAGTTTATGCTTTGATAAGAGTATAGTTTACATAACCTAATGTGAAGAGTCATAAAATCACTATGAAGAAAAAAAATCACCAATCAAGCTACTACTAAGTACCTAGTGTTGTGATATACCACCTTGTCTAGATTCATACTAAACAATTCTTCCATATAGGAATATAGAGATTCATACTAAACCATTCTTCCATATAGGAACATAGAGGGAGTACACAAGAATAAAGAGGACACATATTTTGTATTCTAGTGATCTTGTTGTTTATTCTATATTTCTTTTTACTTTTTTAGGCTCTCCACATAGAGAACAAAAAAATTGCACAAATAAGAATTAATTAATTAACTATTAAAGTTCACAATGTTGTTGTCTAGAGCATTGATGCATGATCCAATGGATTTGTTGTGATTCATATATATCTAACCATTGACATGAAAACTTATCACGAACATATTATATTAAATATGAAGTTTATTTTTAATTCCTTTCTTGCAATATAGTTATTATAATGAATGAATGGATGGATCACATATAAGGATTAGAGAGATATACAACTTTTTTTATTTTTGGTTTACTAAGATTAGGGGATATTTTTGGTTTACTAGGATTAGAGAGATATACAACTTTTTTTATTTTTGGTTTACTAGGATTAGGTTTAATTTATATATTGCAGAGTAGAAATCATGTTTGGGATATTTATTTCATAGCATTGTATCGTTATTATATTGCTTGGATCAATCATGCATAAGTGGAATTGATTTTTCATCTTGTTACATCGAATCTGTTGACCTCCCGACCTATTTTTCCATAGGTACGCAAAGTATGAATTACTTTGCTCTCACTTCAACATTTTAACATTCTCAATTTCACCATTCGAGCCCACTTTCCATCATTAACAGAGTTCTGCAATATTTGTTATATGCCAGTCCTCTATCAATGCCTTAATTCAACGCTCAAATCCAAGCGCTAATCTTCTTCATGATCCACTGCTAGAACCCACACTTAAAACCAAGTGCTTTCCTGGTCTCTTGTTAAGCTCCTTCCTCTCCACACGATCGAGCACTATAACCAAGTGTCATAACCTCATTTGACACTCCTTCAAAATCGACGTTTATCTCTTTAATCATGGGACCAAGCGCTAGGTGTTACAACAAAATGCTAAAATATAGGTGCTTAATTTCGATAGGACCATAGGATGGAACCAATTGCAGGCTTCAAAGTTTTTTCTATTCAGAGTGCTTCCAAAGTCTGTCGGGGAAAGACACTCCGATGGATCAGAGTTAAGTACTCTGATAGGTCTGGGTTTACTACTTTGAATGTTCTTCCAGGTGGTTCTGATCAACTCAGTATGGATTTAGGTCGTTGATCTAAAAGAGATCCACTCCAGATCTAATCTTGTTCGTCCAAGCATAAAACACACAAAAAAATCCTTGACCTAGGTATCAACGTTCACGATTAACTCTTCTCTCGATCTAAGTGTCACTGTTCATCAACCTTTGCAAAATGGTTTCTACCACTAGTTTGTCTTTTCAGATATACTCGAAGTCGATCACTTTTCTTCCACAACCTCAATCAATTCAACTAAGGAATTTAACCGACCTGTTATCACCTTGGAGACATCGATCTCTATGATGATCGATTCGATCAGTTTCTCCTCCGATATGAAGATTTTCCAAACTGGATCTAGTACCTACAACAAATATAAAATTCTGATCTATTCCTCAATCATTCAACATGGGGACATTAAAACATAGGCTTCAATAAACCTATAGATTCTATTAATGAATCTGCACACCATTTATAAACCCTTTGGCCTTCCCAACTTGATTTACATTCGATTTCCCCCCCTTTGGCCCTTGGCCGCACTTCGCCTCTTACACACTCGCACCTCTCTTTGTTTATGCCTTTTCACACATGCTTCTATTCCACATAGCTTACATAATTAAAGAAGGCATCTGAAGTATCAATCGGTTTTAGATCCAAATCATACTCCTAAAATATTACAATCTCTAGGATCTCTTACACGCTCGCACCTCTCTTTGTCTATGCCTTTTCACACATGCTTCTATTGCACATAGCTTACATAATTAAAGAAGGCATCTGAACTATCAATCGGTTTCAGATCCAAATCATACTCCTAAAATATTACAATCTCTAGGATCTCTTACACGCTCATACCTCTCTTTGTCTATTTCTTTTCACACATGCTTCTATTGCACATAGCTTACATAATTAAAGAAGGCATCTGAACTATCAATCGGTTTCAGATCCAAATCATACTCCTAAAATATTACAATCTCTAGGATCTCTTACACGCTC
>ML778820.1:570293-586479 GCA_009831015.1 Picea engelmannii
AAATATTACAATCTCTAGCATCTCTTAAACACTCACACCTCTCTTTGTCTATGCCTTTTCACACATGCCTCTATTGCACATAGCTTACATAATTAAAGAAGGCATCTGAACTATCAATCAGTTTCAGATCCAAATCATACTCCAAAAATATTACAATATCTAGCATCTCTTACACACTTGCACCTCTCTTTGTCTATGCCTATTCACACATGCTTCTATTTCACATAGCTTACATAATTAAAGAAGGCATCTGAACTATCAATAAGTTTCAGATCCAAATCATACTCCTAAAATATTACAATCTCTAGCATCTCTTACACACTCGCACCTCTCTTTGTCTATGCCTTTTCACACATGCTTCTATTGCACATAGCTTACATAATTAAAGAAGGCACCTGAACTATCAATAAGTTTCAGATCCAAATCATACTGCTAAAATATTACAATCTCTAGCATCTCTTACACACTCGTACCTCTCTTTGTCTATGCCTTTTCACACATGCTTCTATGGCACATAGCTTACATAATTAAAGAAGGCATCTGAACTATCAATCAATTTCAGATCCAAATCATACTCCTAAAATATTACAATCTTTAACATCTCTTACACACTCACACCTCTCTTTGTCTATGCCTTTTCACACGTGCTTCTGTTGCACATAGCTTACATAATTAAAGAAGGCATCTGAACTATCAATCAATTTCAGATCCAAATCATAATCCTAAAATATTACAATCTCTAGGATCTCTTACACACTCGCACCTCTCTTTGTCTATGCCTTTTCACAGATGCTTCTATTGCATATAACTTACATAATTAAAGAAGACATCTTTGTCTATGCCTTTTCACACATGCTTCTATTGCACATAGCTTACATAATTAAAGAAGGCATATGAACTATCAATCTGTTTTAGATCCAAATTATACTCCTAAAAGTTACAATCTCTAGCATCTCTTACACACTCACACCTCTCTTTGTCTATGCCTTTTCACACATGCTTCTATTGCACATAGCTTACATAATTAAAGAAGGCATCTGAACTATCAATCAGTTTCAGATCCAAATCATACTCCTAAAATATTACAATCTCTAGGATCTCTTACACACTCACACCTCTCTTTTTCTATGCCTTTTCACACATGCTTCTATTGCACATAGCTTACATAATTAAAGATGGCATCTGAACTATCAATTAGTTTTAGATCCAAATCATACTCCTAAAATATTACAATCTCTAGCATCTCTTACACACTTGCACCTCTCTTTGTCTATGCCTTTTCACACATGCTTTTATTGCACATAGCTAACATAATTAAAGAAGGCACCTGAACTATCAATCAGTTTCAGATCCAAATCATACTCCTAAAATATTACAATCTCTAGGATCTCCTACACGCTCACACCTCTCTTTGTCTATGCCTTTTCACACATGCTTCTATTGCACATAGCTTACACAATTAAAGAAGGAATCCGAACTATCAATCAGTTTCAGATCCAAATCATACTCCTAAAATAGTACAATCTCTAGCATCTCCTACATGCTCGCACCTCTCTTTGTCTATGCCTTTTCACACATGCTTCTATTGCACATAGCTTACATAATTAAAGAAGGCATCTGAACTATCAATCAATTTCATATCCAAATCATACTCCTAAAATAGTACAATCTCTAGGATCTCCTACACGCTCACACCTCTCTTTGTCTATGCCTTTTCACACATGATTCTATTGCACATAGCTTACATAATTAAAGAAGGCATCCAAACTATCAATCAGTTTCAGATCCAAATCATACTCCTAAAATATTACAATCTCTAGGATCTCTTACATGCTCGCACCTCTCTTTGTCTATGCCTTTTCACACATGCTTCTATTGCACATAGATTACATAATTAAAGAAGGCATCCGAACTATCAATCAGTTTCAGATCCAAATCATACTCCTAAAATATTACAATCTCTAGCATCTCTTACACACTCGCACGTCTCTTTGTCCATGCCTTTTCACACATGCTTCTATTGCACATAGCTTACATAATTAAAGAAGGCATCTGAAGTATCAATCAGTTTCAGATCCAAATCATACTCCTAAAATATTACAATCTCTAGGATCTCTTACACACTCGTACCTCTCTTTGTCTATGCCTTTTCACACATGCTTCTATTGCACATAGCTTACATAATTAAAGAAGACATTTGATCTATCAATCATTTTCAGATCCAAATCATACTCCTAAAATATTACAATCTCTAGGATCTCTTACACATTCGCACCTCTCTTTGTCGATGCCTTTTCACACATGCTTCTATTGCACACAACTTACATAATTAAAGAAGACATCTGAACTATCAATCAGTTTCAGATCCAAATCATACTCCTAAAATATTACTATCTCTAGGATCTCTTACACACTCACGCGTCTCTTTTTCTATGCGTTTTCACACATGCTTCTATTGCACATAGCTTACATAATTAAAGAAGGCATTTGAACTATCAATAAGTTTCGGATCCAAATCATACTCCTAAAATATGACAATCTCTAACATCTCTTACACAGTCGCACCTCTCTTTGTCTATGCCTTTTCACACATGCTTCTATTGCACATAGCTTACATAATTAAAGAAGGCATCGAAAATATCAATCAATTTCGGATTCAAATCATGCTCCTAAAATATTACAATTTCTAGGATCTCTTACACACTCACACCTCTCTTTATCTATGCCTTTTCACACACGCTTCTATTGCACATAGCTTACATAATTAAAGAAGGAATCTAAACTATCAATCAGTTTCAGATCCAAATCATACTCCTAAAATATTACAATCTCTAGGATCTCTTACAGACTCACACCTCTCTTTGTCTATGCCTTTTCACACATGCTTCTATTGCACATAGCTTACATAATGTAAGGTCTCTTCCAACAGATCCTTATAAAACATAAGTTAAAATAGAGAAATTCTATCCTAACTTTTAACCATTCATTATTCAACATAATTAAAATTTATGAGCAACATCATAATATACAACATATTCAACATATTTAGCAGCATGATAATAAACGACATATTCAACACATTCAACAACATGATAATAATCCACAAATTCAGCATATTAATGAAAATACATACCTCTAATTGATGCTACTGTTGTTCTCCAACTCTGTCTGATTCTCTGCCCAAAACCAACAAACCTCCCAACCAACTAGTTATAGAGCCTCTCCGGCTCTCTAGCTCCAGGATTCTGTAAGGATTCCTGGCCCCTGAGCCCAAAACTCCCAGTAATAGGTGCCCCGTGTCTCAGTCCACCCAAATCCAACAAGTTCCTCAAGCAGAAACCAGAACCATCCTCCAGCCCCATACCAACAATACAGTCCTCTCCTCTCTCAAAATGATGCTCTCTCCCAAAAATCCAAAAGTCCTCTCTCGAATGTTTTATCCTCGTTTTATCCTCCTTCACCCTTCTCTCATTCACCGCCTTCTCTCTTTCATTAAGACTCACCCACCTTATCCATGCATTCAATTCCAACCACCTTATTCCCTTCTCTTTAATGGTTCCATCATTCGATACAAAATAATAATTAATAATTTATTAAACTATTTTTTTTTTTTTTGTAAGTAAGAGGTTTTATATATAAAGGGCCTTCAAAAATCCATACCAGAGGTACAAAAACATGATAGTAACCGTACTGTAGTTACTGAACTGCCCCAATAGAGGGGAAACCAGTTCATCCAGCCTGGTGAGTCTAACAGTTTTATAGAACCGAAATAAGCTGTCTAGAATGCAACTAAAAGAAGAAACTATTAAAAGTAAAGAACCCTTGTGGGGTCAAACACTTGGCGAGTAACCTGGCCAGGTGGAAATAACGGCCTCGTGCCAAGGCTCCTCTTCGACAAGTGTCCCTTTTCTCTCTAGCTGCATGTCAACATCCATGTTGCTCTCGTCCCTGTTGGCGACTAGAGAGGTGTCCTGTAGAAAATGTTGTGTTGTAGCCTTCTCCACTTCCGTGTCCTCATGCTCGAACTGCTCCACAACGATCTCTGTTGAACGCTGCGTCTGAGCATTTCCTTCGCCGGTCTCTGCATGGGGTTCTTCCGCTGAAGCCTCGCCTACTGGGTTGGAGGGGAAATCATCTTGGAAGGAAGAAAGAATCTGAAGCAGGGTCGAAATCTTTCCATCCGTGATCTGCAAACGGAATTGAAGGTCCTCCATCCCCTGACAGAGTTCGAAGACCAGACCATAGATAATGGTAAATCTTTCTTTCAACTGCGAGTCAAGGATGGAGTCAGAAGACGGGTTCACGTTGTTTCAGGCCCTTCGAACAGGAGGTGGCGCCCCCATGGGAGGCCTTGAGGAGCCAACTACTGGTGCATGGGGAGGCTCGAGGGTTCTGGAATTCGGTGGGATGGCAAGATTATTAAACTAGATTTTATTAAACAAATATTTAATCATTAAATTAATTAATTAGTTAATTAAACTAGTTCACATTCAACAAATATTTAACCAGGACAATTAATTAATTAATTATTTAAACCATGACAATTGATTAAATTCTTAGGGTTGTTACATACACCCACCCTTCAAGAAGCTTCATCCCGAAGTTAAAGTATTTAATGATACAAGGGAAAAGACACATGGTTCACACATTCATATCAACTAACTGACATTATTAATAAGTAAGCCAAGAAAACTCATACATACTAGTGTACATGTACAAGAAATGCATGTGTAGCTAGTACATACAAGTCTCGTGCATGTACTAATAACAATAACTATCACCCTTATAGTAATTTATGTATGCATCCAATCCTATCAACAAGAGTATTCATTTTATAAAAGATAATAAACCAATGAAATGTTTGTGAATTCCTTTAATTACAATAATCTAGCTCAACAATTTTATTTAGACAATTGTAGTTCAGTTAAGTAATGATGAATATACATATATACACATTTTCCTTTCAGAAGGAGAAACAATAAATTCCACCATAAGATGAATCTCCATACCCTCTCAACTATTTCTATTCATCCTTCCTCCCTAACTTACTTCCATCTTCCATTCCTATCCTTCCTCTACTGGACTATCCTGGAACGTCAATTATATTGACCTAACCCCAAATAGAACCCGTAAGAGGAAGTGTCACTATCTTGACCAAGCTTCCCCAACAGGCAATTGACAGTCATCATCACACGTCTAGCGGAGCGTGAGCTAACACCGCCCTCCTATGACTCTAGGTTTCAGAGGATACACGGTGGGAAATGCCTCCACCCCTCCTAACAGGACTAGGGTCCACACCCTACAATGGAATATACAGTGGCACTGTGTTGCTGGGAGTTTTTCCATCGTTTATTCAATTTTGGGCAGTCTCACCACCTAAAATCCTGCACTAGTCTACATATCATAGCAATGCATTCAAACCAATATAATTTCACATACAAAGATTCATACCATATTGTTTCTCGGTCGGTGGTCATGACATCAACTTTCATTACCATTATCTCTTGGCTATTTCATAGCCCATTGACCTGCAGATTAGTCTGTAACACAAACTCATACATATCTATGCATTATCATCATGTAATTGCATACAACCATAATTTCAATTCGGTATCCACGTACCAACAACTTTAACATCAAAGTTTTCAAGTTAGAAATATATCTCATAATATCCCATAATTCAATTAACGTTACCCATTCATAGAATAATCATTTACATAATAGATTGCATCATATCCAACATCATTCAATGGCATTTAAACCTTCATAGGATTCTCATTCACATAGTATATTGCATCATATCCATCATCATCCAAATAACATTTAAACATTCATAAAATTTACATTCACATAATAGATCGCATCATATCCATTATCATTCAAATATCATTTAAACATTCATACATGTTTCTACGTCTTAAAGTTCAAGTGTATCATTAATAGTTTCACGGTGAACAAAAAATAAAGGTAATCAGGCCTCAGGTAATCCTAGTTGTCTAAGTCAAAAGGTGGTGTTACATACACCCAAACTTCGAGAACATATTCTTGAGGTGGTCAAAAGTGAGGGATAATCTCGTCGTTATGTCTTGGCATCTTCCTAAGTAGCAGATCCTGGACTATACTTGTCCCACTAGACCTTAACTTGGTCTACCAGACAGTTCCTGAGTCGTCAGACTCTACAGTCCAATATGTGTAATGGTTCTACCATGAGGGTTCCCATGCCTGATACCTACAATTCCTTCCAATTTAGTTTATGTGATTCATCAATGGCATAATAACGTAGAACAGATACAAGAAAAACATTATGAGTTTTATGCAAGTGGGGTGGCAGTACGAGACGATGGGCAACAGTTCCAATTTTCTCTTGGATTTTGAACAGTCCTATAAATCGAGGTGACAACTTTGTCCCCTTTTTGAACCGTATGGTACTCTTATTAGGCCTGATACGAATGAAAACCTGATCTCCCACTTTATAACTTCGATTAGTCCTGTGTGCATCTGCATAACTTTTTTTTCTATCCTGTGCTTCCTTTAGTCTCTGCCTAATCTAAATCACCTGTTGCTCCATCTCTTGAATCAATTATGGCCCGACTGTTACTCAGTCTTCTAACCTTTCCCAACTCAATGGAGTTTTGCATGGCCTTCCATATGGAGCTTCGTAGGGTGGCATTCCGATGGAGCTATGAAAACTCTTATTGTAGGCGAACTCTACCAAAGGTAGGTACTTCTCCCAATGGGTTTGATTATCCATGACATACATCCTAAGCATGTATTCCATGACTTGATTTACTCTCTCAGTTTTCCCATCTGTTTCAGGATGATAAGTTATGCTTAAGTTCAATTGAGTCCCCAACGCTGACTGCAAACTTGTCCAAAACCTAGAAGTGAATTTGGAGTCCCTATCTGAAATGATCTTCTTAGGTATCCCGTGAAAATGAATGACCTCACTTACAAACACACGTGCCACATCAGTGACAACGTAAGTGTCTCTAACCGGAATAAAATGAGCACTCTTGGTAAACTTATCAATTATCACAAGAATGGAATTGTGTCTATGAGATGTGAGCAGCAACCCCACAACAAAATCCATGGAAATGACTTCCCACTTGGACATAGGAACATCATGTGGTTGTAGGAGACCTGCCAGGTGATGGTGGTGGGCTTTCACTTGTTGACACTCTAGGCATTTGGAAACGAAATGGACTACATCTCACTTCATGCCTACCCAGAAGAAAAGATTCCTCATGTATATGTACATCTTCATCACACCCGGATGCGCACAATAAAGTGCTCTATGGGATTCCTTCAGTATGATGCTTCGAATATCCCCATCTTCAGGGATGTACATCCTTCCTCGATATCTCAATAGTCTATCTACTTCCAGACTATATCCTTCATACTTTGGATCTAATTTCCTCCCACTCTGGAGGTTTGAGGTAACCTTTAAATACCAACTGTCCCCAAGGAGTTGCATCAACACATGTTCACTCAGATTGACTTTTAAGGGTACCAAGAAGAAGACACGTGGTCTCCTACTCAAGGCATCTGCGACCACATTCTATTTTCCCTTGATATATGAAATACCAAAATCATACTCACTCATGAACTCACTCCATCGCCTTTGCCTGGAATTTAGATCCCTTTGAGTGAAGAGATGTTTTAAACTTTGATGGTTCGTTTTGAGCTCAAAGTTTCACCCTACTAGATAGTGCCTCCAAAGTTTCAGAGCTAGCATTACAACTGTCAACTCTAAATCAAGAGTAGCATAAATTTCCTCGTGTTTCTTCAACTTCCTTGACGCATAAGCTATCACTCCTCCATCCTACATTAGCATTGCCCCCAACCCTTGCTTCGAGGCATCCGTGCAGACTGTGAAGTCCTTTTCCATATCTAGAACTCGTAGAATTGGTGCACTAGTTAGTAACCTTTTAAGCTCGATGAATGCACTATCACATTCTTCTGTCCATTCATACCTGACCCCCTTGCCCTATAAAGTGGTGATGGGTTTCGCTATTTTAGAGAACCCTTCCACAAATATCTGATAATAACCTACTATCCCCATGAATCTTCTTACCTCATGAGCATTTTTCGGCACTGGCCACTCCATAATGGCCTTTACCTTTTCTGGCTCCACAGAGATTCCTTCACCGGAAATGATATGACCTAAATAGTGAATTTCTTTCTGGAGGAAGGAACACTTTGAAAAATTCCCATACAATTTGTTCTCTCTAAGGCAAGACAACACCACTCGCAAGTGTTTCTCATGCTCTCTTTCGTTCTTGGAATAGATGAGGATATCATCTAAAAAGACTTGTACAAAGAGATCTAAGCACTTCCGGAATACACCATTCATGAGGCTCATGAATATTGCTGGTGCGTTGGTCAATCTGAAAGGTACTACAACAAACTCGTAATGCCCAAACTGAGTTCGAAAGGCATTTTTAAGAATATCGCCTTCCTTAATCCTTAACTGGTGATACCCTGATCACAAATCAATTTTTGAGAATACTGCTTCTCCTTTCATCTGATCGAAGAGATCATCTATTCATGGCATTGGGTACCTATTTTTCACTGTAGCACAGTTCAAGTCCCTGTAATCTATACACAGTCATAAGGAACCATCCTTCTTCTTCACAAAAATTACTAGTGGACCCCAAGGTGAGACACTGGGCCTTATTAGCCCTAAGTCGAGTAGCTCTTTCAAATGCATCTCTAACTCACAAAGTTCTGGCACTGTCATCCGATACAGAGTCTTGGAAATTGGTTCTGCACCAGGTTTTAGCTCAATAGTAAAATCAAGATCCCTCTCAGGAGGTAACCCTGGTAACTCGTTTGGAAAAACATCTTTAAACTCTGAAAATATTGGGTACTGATCCAAGGAGGGTCCTTTTCTTTCACTCACTTCTTCCACTACATACATTCGACACCCTTGCCTCATGCACCGCTTAAATTTCATAGTTGAGATAAAGCGTAGAGACTCCTTTCTTCGTACACCATGGATCTCTACTGGCCTTCCTTCATCGTCAACACAAAGCACCCCTTTTAAGAAATATTCTACCATAGCTCGATGTTCTTCTAACCAATTCATTCCAATGATTAGGTCATACGTCCTGAGAGCAATGACGTATACCTTCAACCTAGTATTACACACTCCCAGGTCTACTAGAAAATTATCCACGCTAGGTCCTACCGCTTGTTTTTCCCCCGAAGCCATCTCAAATTGTTTAAAGTCGTCATGCTCGTAGGCTTCCAACCCACTCCTTTCTAATGCAGATGGTGAAATGAAACTATCTGTAGCACCAGAATCAAATAAAATTTTAACATTGATATGATTTAGTGTACCTGACGATTCCACCACCATGGATTGATGTTCTACTTGGCAATTGTTAACTGCTGCATAAATATGGCGGTTGCTACTTTCTCTTCCCATCGGGGCCTTTCCTTCTCTATGAAAAAATCCTGCTTACAATTTTGGGTAGTCACGCTGGTAATGGGGTCCTCCACATCCCCAACATGTAACATGAGATTGAACTTTCCTACTGCTCTGTGACGGTCTCTGAAATGATTTCCTTCCCTTGGAACCCTTGCCCTTACTAGCTTCTCCCGAAGATGGTAGTGGACCTACTTGCATTGTTGGTGATGAACGGGATGCTGCACTTGCTGCCATTGAAATACCTGTGGCGACTGTCCTTGGTGTGACTCTATTACCATATGGAGGTGGCCTGGAGCTCCCTCCCATGGAGAAGGTTCTAGGGGCCTTCCCCACAAATCTAGGATGATGCGGAATGGTTGACCTCATACCTCCATTTAAGTTCATGTGTTCCTCAACATAACGTGCATTTTCTACTACTTCCTCTACCAAAGACGGTTTCCACATCCATATCATGGCCCTTATCTTAAGGTTTAACCCATAGACAAAGCGTTCTTCCCATCGTTGATCATTATCCATGTACGGAACATATTTTACCAATTCCATGAACCTGATCTCGTACTCTTCCACGGTCCTGTTTCCCTGTACTAGAGCATGAAATGCTCCCACCTGCTGTTCCTCATAGTAAGATGGTAGATATTTCCTTCGGAACCTCTCCTCAAAAAGTTCCCAAGAGACGATGTCTGGGGTAAGGTGAAATTGCCTCTCCAGGTTGCCCCACCAGTTCAAGGCACTGTCCCTCAGCTGAAAAATTGTTATCTTCACCTTTGATGTGGATGCATGGTCTCTTAAGGCGAAACACCTTGTCATGCCTTCCAACCATGCCTCTGCACGTTCACTGGCATGACCCCTAGAAAACTCTGGAAGTTTGATCTTTTGCAGTTCTCTACTGATGTCTTTGGGTGGAGGCCCTCCCCCTAAATCCCTTGATGCTTCTGGATTACCCATTCTGGATGGTGGGGGCTCCACTTCGATCCCTGCTGGCTGACGCCCCTTTAAAGTCTCATTTATGGCCTCCAAAAAGCACAGAATGAGGGCTAATTCAGGCCTTGGCGGTCCCTGCGACGATGCCCCTCTGCCTCGATTTCCTCAAGTCCTAACCATCCTGTATAATCGAATTTGCATCAACCAAGGGTTTGTTAGAGAGAGTCTAGGGAAGTTCACATTTGTGAAACTAAACTTGAAAACAGGGTTAGGCGTAGGTTTTTTTTACTTGTCTGTAAATAAACATTACTCTCTTTAGGGGAAGTGGCTAGGTCAAGGTCGAAAGCCTCTAAGCTCGATGTTTTTACCTAATGAAACTACTGACTCTCACGCATGTGATCAAGACATTTAACTTATCATTACTATCATGGCACAATGGTGTACGGTCTTTGGTGAAATCTCTATACTCAGTGGGTCGCTGGTTCAAAACTCGTCC
This sequence comes from Picea engelmannii, assembly GCA_009831015.1. NCBI lineage: Eukaryota > Viridiplantae > Streptophyta > Pinopsida > Pinales > Pinaceae > Picea > Picea engelmannii. The sequence goes on from ML778820.1 coordinate 581,144, forward strand.
GCTCCAACAAAAAAATATTAGTATCGTAATGTTATGTTAATTATTAAATATGTTAATGTTAATTACACATTTAATTAATTAATCATTCAAATCACCAGTAATTAATTTTTGAATGATTAATTAATTACTATTATTAATGCTTTGAATAAAATTAAAAATTTAATTTAATTATTTAAAATTAAGAATTAAAATTAAAATTAATTATTTAAAATACAATTAAAGTAATTAAAATAAAAATAAACTAAATAATAATAATAATAAAAAAAAAACAATAATTAAAAAAAAATAAAAAATCTAAAGTCGGGAAGTGGGTCCTCGCATGAGGCCCACGTGACCCCTCCCCCCCGACGCTCATCCCTTAACCCTAATATCCTCCTCTTTATCTCTTCAAACCCTACCCTCTCTCCCCTTTACATTTCATTTTTTTTAAACGCTCAAGGTGAAGGATGAGGCCGACGACCATGGCCATCTCCCTGCTCGGCCGACCCCGGTGTCCACAGTTTCAAGGTATGGAGGGCACATCGTGTACAGTGGCGCATTCCCTCTGATCCTCTGTGGCTTATTCCCAGTGGCTTGGTGCTCGGTATGAGTTTCCATGGCCTTGGCTCTTTTTTTTTGTTAGCGCATAATTCACAAGATATGAGTGCTCGACATACTGTTCTTATTTCTTGTAGGTTATCTTTTGAATATTCATTTGTTCACAATAGACAGATTATTGTTTTTTTTCTTTTCTTAACTGTAGAATCGACTTAACTTGATTGGGTAGGGTTTTCTTTTCTATTTGGATGTAGCTCCCGGGTGCGCTTTATACTCCGTCATGGGTTCTATTTTAAATTATGTTTTACGAGCTGTGTGCTTTATGCTCCGTCATGGGCTTGCATGGTATAATCCATACTTGTGCGCTGATGCGTTGTGCAGGAAGTCTCTCTCCATGGGCTTGCATGGTATAATCCATACTTCTGCGTTGATGCGTTGTGCATGAAGTTTCTCTCCATGGGCTTGCATGGTATAACCCACACTTGTGCGCTGATCTTTGTGGTGAGTTGTGTGGCTATGGGTCACGGGTTCAAAACCCATGAGCCTACACCCATTTTTTTTTTTTAAATTTTTCGGGCTGGGCTTGTGTGTTGTTATGCTATGCCTGATGCAGTCAACAAATAACAAGGCGTTCCTTGTGGGTTCCTCATTAAAGTGGATTGGCACTTGGGCGCTAGGATTTGACTTGTATTGTGTTTCTTGTGTAAAGGCCTATGGGCTCCCTCCCCGGCTTGGCAAAGGCCTGCGGGTATGCAATGGAGCTTGGCGCGTGTGCACTGGGCTGTGTACTGCATCTCTACCCTCACAGGCTCCTCCTTTGGTGCTTGGTTTCGGTCTAGGTAGCAACGCCCTCATGGGATCTCTCTCCATGGTGCTTTGTCATTGTGTATGGTGACTCGAAACCTGTGCAAGGGCCTATGGGCTTGGCGCTATTATTTTAAATGCATTGTGCACTTTTATTTCTCTCCTTGTTGGCTTGGTGCGTAGTCTTGTGCTTTGGTGCTATTTGTGTTATGTGTAGAACACTCTATACGATCCATTACTCCTTGGCACCTTGTGTAGGTGCTTGTCTTTCATGTGGTTGCAGGTGTTTGGCTTCCGTGTGTGTTGCAGGTGCTTGGCTTCCGAAAAATGCAATGCTTTTTATTTACTCTTTATTTTTTATTTATTTTTCTTTTCTATCTACTTTATTTTATTTTTATTGTTATTTTATAGTGCACATATGACGCCCCTTGTGGGCTCTTTCCTCGACTTGGCACTTGGTCTAGAGTGTTGACTTGAGATGTGACTTATTGTTGCATTGTGTTGGCTTGTATCTGGCGTTGGCTCATGGGCGCTAGTTTGTATGTTGTTTCTTTGGTAAATGACTTGTATATTGAGCTTGGATCGCGGAGTTTGATGACGAGTTTGAAAACTTGGAGATTGGGCTAAATGCCCAATATTTTTCATTTATTTTATTTTATTTTATTCTATTTTTAGTTATTTATTTACTATTACCCCTTTTTTTAATACATATAGTTATAGTTATAGTTATAGTTATTATATGCCTAAGGCTTCCCACTTGTGTTGGGCATATGCACTTGCCTTTGGAGACTTATGTATTAGTTTGTGTTCAACATGTGGATTAGTAGACTTTGGCAGATAGGTAATAGGTTGGGATTAAAAGGGATTAGGATAGCACACTCAACACACACCACCTTCACTTTTACTTGCTTATCATATTATATTATATATATATTGATTCATATATGGTTATGTACATATATATAGATATGTATATAATAAATATTAGTGGGTTTGGCTTGCAGGTCAGGTGGAGCTGGAGCTGGGAGCTTGGCCCTCGGGCCCATATTTATATTTACATTCCTATATATTTTCATATACAGAGTATTTATATATTTTCTATTTACATAACTCCTTTCAAGGATTGTACTTGTACAGGTGAAGGACTTCACTTGTACAGGTCAAAACGTTTTAAAGTTTTAGAGGGTTTCAGGGTTGTTTGATTGACACAAAACATAGCTTTCAGTCAAGAGTCAAGAGGATGGGTGGGTAGGTAGGCCCTTGGCTCCATATTTTAAACCAGGGCTCTGATACCATGTGTAAGGTCTCTTCCAACAGAGCCTTATAAAACACAAGTTAAAATAAAGAAATGCTATCCTAAATTTTAACCATTCATTATTCAACATAATAAAAATTTATGAGCAACATCATAATAAACGACATATTCAACATATTCAACAGTATGATAATAAACGACATATTCAACATATTCAATAGCATGATAATAAACCACAAATTCAACATATTCAACACCATGATAATAAACCACAAATTCAACATATTAATGAAAATACATACCTCTAACTGATGCTACTGCTGTTCTCCAACTCTGCCTGATGCTCTGCCCAAAACCAACTAACCTCCCATCCAGCTAGGAACAAATCCTCTCCGACTCCCTAGCTTCAGGATTCCGTAAGGATTCCTGGCCCCTAAGCCCAAAACTCCCAGCAACAGGTGCCCCGTGTGTCAGTCCACCCAACTCCAACAAGTTCCTCAAGAAGAAACCAGAACCATCCTCCAACAAGCTACTCCAGCCCCAAATCAACAATACAGTCCTCTCCTCTCTCAAAATGATGATCTCTCCCAAAAATCCAAAAGTCCTCTCTCGAATGTTTTTTCCTCCTCTTATCCTCCTTCACCCTTCTCTCATTCACCACCTTCTCCCTTTCATTAAGACTCACCCACCTTATCCCTCCATTCAATTCCAACTACCTTATCCCCTTCTCTTTAATGGTTCCATCATTCGATACAAAATAATAATTAATAATTTATTAAACTAGATTTTATTAAACACATATTTAATCATTAAATTAATTAATTAGTTAATTGAACCATTTCACATTCAACAAATATTTAACCAGGACAATTAATTAATTAATTATTTAAGCTAATATACATTAAACAATTATTTAAACCATGATAATTGATTAAGTGCTTAGGGTTGTTACACATAATTAAAGAAGGCATCTGAACTATCAATCAGTTTCAGATCCAATCATACTCCTAAAATATTATAATCTCTAGGATCTCTTACACACTCACACCTCTCTTTGTCTATGTCTTTTCACACATGCTTCTATTGCACATAGATTACATAATTAAAGAAGGCATCTGAACTATCAATCAGTTTCAGATCCAAATCATACTCCTAAAATATTACAATCTCTAGGATCTCTTACACACTCGCACCTCTCTTTGTCTATGACTTTTCACACTATCAATCAGTTTCAGATCCAAATCATACTCCTAAAATATTACAATCTCTAGGATCTCTTACACACTCGCACCACTCTTTGTCTATGCCTTTTCACACATGCTTCTATTGCACATAGCTTACATAATTAAAGAAGGCATCTGAACTATCAATCAGTTTCAGATCCAATTCATACTCCTAAAATATTACAATCTCTAGGATCTCTTACACACTCGCACCTCTCTTTGTCTATGTCTTTTCACACATGCTTCTATTGCACATAATTAAATAATGGATCTGAACTATCAATCAGTTTCAGATCGAAATCATACTCCTAAAATATTACAATCTCTAGGATCTCTTACACACTCACACCTCTCTTTGTCTATGCCTTTTCACACATGCTTCTATTGCACATAACTTACATAATTAAATAATGCATCTAAACTATCAATCAGTTTCAGAACCAAATCATACTTCTAAAATATTACAATCTCTAGGATCTCTTACACACTCGCACCTCTCTTTGTCTATGCCTTTTCACACATGCTTCTATTGCACATAGCTTACATAATTAAAGAAGGCTTTTGAACTATCAATCAATTTCAGATCCAAATCATACTCCTAAAATATTACAATCTCTAGGATCTCTTGGATCCACAAAATCCTCAACTATCTTTCTGAATCCCACAACTCTCTCTAGACCTGTTTAACTAAACATATTTGATTATATTCCGATCATTCTCAACCCAACTAATGTAATCCTTCTAGATTTCCAATAAAACATAGGAAAACACAATGATTCAAAGAACCCCTAGGTCTAGTCAAACTAGGTTATTTTGGAGGCAAAAATGCTCCCGCATCAGAATCAATGCATTTTTCATAGACATATAACATTTTATTATGTCAGAATCAATGCATTTTTCATAGACACATAACATGTTATTATGTTCTTGCATCAGAATCAATGCATTTTTCATAGACATATAACATTTTATTATGTCAGAATCATTGCATTTTTCATAAACATATAACATTTTATTATGTCAGAATCAATGCATTTTTCATAGACATATAACATCTTATTATGTCATGATAATATCTGCAATATTTTTTTTTTTATGAAATTGTTGTCACATTTGCAAACACTTATGATGTCATTCTTCTAGGGAGTTCAACTAATCATTGAAAAGAGTGTAGTATGCAAAACTCGACGTGACAAATCAAAAGGTCACTATGAAGAAAAACAACCACCATTCAAGTTGCTACAAAGTACCTATTATTATGATATACCACATATCCTAGATTTATACTAAATAACTCTTTTTATAATAATAGAAAAAAAATATAAGAATAAAGGGGTAGATGTTTTGGTTTTTGTTCCAACTCTCTTGTCATTCCAATGATCTTGTCTATTACTGTTTCCATCTCTACACATGGATAGCCAAAAATTTATGCATGTATGAATTAATTAATTAATAAATCCCACAATAATGAAGTCTAGAGAATTGATACATGATCTAATGGCTTTGTTGTGATATAT
>ML778820.1:603697-627772 GCA_009831015.1 Picea engelmannii
AAGGTATAATTCTGCTTATCATTCAATTGCTTTTGATTATGTTAAGCATGATAAATTTGCATGTAAAAATGGAAGAAAAAGTCCATGTACATATTGTGGTTTATATAACCATCATGTTTCAAAATGTTGGAAAAGATTGACCAATTTCAGGAAACTTTCCAAGCAAAGACAACTTGAAAAGAGGATGCAAAAGATTTTCACTCATTGTCAGAAGAGGGGTCATCTCATTGACCAATGTTGGACATTGCATCCAACCACTCATCCACAGTACAAGAAGCAGATGGATAAAGAGATTGGCAAGAATGGAAGAGGAGATTCCATCATCGATGTGAGTCAAGATGATTCACAAGAGGACGATTTTCAGCAGAAAAAGTCACCGTTGAGTTGGCTTGGTAAGAAATGGTTGGATTTCTTGAGCAAGTAAGGCTTGCATTTTCTGTTGTAAATGCACTTTTCAGCCTTATGTGTGCATTTATGTTGAGAGTATGATAAGTTGCAACAATTTATCACAATTTGTATGATGCAAGTTGCATGTGAATGCAATTCGTTTGAAGGCATTCTTGTATGTTGCACAACTTTGCCAGGAGGATGTAAAAGAGGGATATGATGCTCATTTGTTACAACCATATATATTTTTCATATTCAGCTCTTATGTACCCACATGTTTCGGGTTTATGTACTTATGTTTGTACTTGAAGGAGAGTTGAAGAGCTATGCACATGCATTTGTTTTTGTGTGTGTGTAAACAATGAACTTGGTGATAGTTCATCATGAATGACTCGTGATTGTAACATGATTGTGTATCATGAATGCTGACTTGTCATTTTGGGAGCGTCAATATGTTTCAAATGAGTCTTGACTTGTGTCGATGTTATCTTGATGACTATGTTGTGTCGATCATGTTTTTCGACTTATGTTTAGTCGATGGTGTTTGTTGGCTTGTAAGTCGATTTTGAGTACACCAAGATGCAGGAAAACACTATGTGCTTTGATGAAGTACAAGATGAGACCATTTGCTTGAAGAGAAAAAAGACTTTGTTGGCATCATTTTTAGTCTTGTATAAAATTTGTTTTCAAGATTGATGGTTTTCTTGGCTTGTGACAAGATGTCGTAGGAAAGTTTTTGCAGCCATTGGAGAGCAGATTGTGTTAATGCCAAAGAGTTCGCAAGAGGGACTTGATTCTCAATGGGAAGGTTGACAGTCTTCCAAGCACAAAGAGAACAGTGGGTCAGCAGCAACCAGAGAACAGTGGTTGAGGGACATAGCCAGTTGCAGTGCAAGGCATGTCAAGGTATCCAGGTGATTGTCAAAAAAGACTTTTCAAGTAGAATCAGTTGATAGAAATTGGAAGCAGAAGAGTATTGAATCTCAAACATATAATCATAAGCTTTTGTGGGTCCAAAATCCTTTCAGTGGGAAGGCGTGATCAAAATCTAGACCAGGGGTCAAAATTTAGCTCAAAAATCAAAGTTCTCGGAATTGCCTCAAAACGAACGGGTACGTAGCCCTCGTCATCACGAACCCAACGCAACTCATTTGGGTTCAAATGAACATTGGATGAGAGAGATATCACGATCTGTTCGAATCGTCAAACAGGTAAAAAACAATCTGCTGACTGTACAGTCCGTACGGATGCTGACGTGGAAAAGGTCGTACGATGACATGGCATGTCCGTACGATGATGTGGCATGTCCATACACTAAGGTGGCAGATGGTGATGTGGCATTCACTCATTGGTAGATGTGGTCGAATCAATTTGTGACATGTGGCATTTAATGGACAAATGGAGTGGAGCCACGTGGCCCAAGCGTGGGCTACCATGTGGCACCATGGTATAGGTTGGTTGGTTAAAATAATATGGAGTCCATGGGGATCGAACCCCGGACCTCCCCCAAGGTTCAACGCTTTGGTAATGTGTTGGCTACCACTAGCCCACACGGTGGTCCTTGTAAAACATATGGTTTTTATTATATTTGAATTGAATTAAAGTGTGAGATGGGGCACATTCGGGCTGGGGCTTAGCCCTAGCCCCCGGTCGCATACATATATACATATGACCCTTGCTACATGGAGACCGTGCGCGCGCGTGCGTTTCCAATGATTTTAAACCCCGATTTTATGTGTTTAATATATGACCACAGTTAAACAAATGCGCGGGAGTTTAAACAGTTTTACCATGCGCCTGACACTTGGCGCTTAACTGATGGATTTAAAGGTTATCCCTTTTTGTATATGCACATGGTCCTATGACCCACATGACCACGACCTTGGCAGTTAGGGGCTAGGCACGCCCATAACCATCCTACAGTTTGACCGTTTTTGTGGTTACGCACGTGTGCTAGGTTTTAACACGATTTGGAGCATGTGAGCTAGGTTGGCCACACAGAGGTGTGTTTTGGTGAACCAGAGACAACAAGCTTGAAGGAAGAGAATGACAAGAGGCCTATCTTGTTCATTGTTTGGCCAAATGAGGTGCCGAAAAAGCCCAGCTAGGGGTTTTTGGACGTTCTGAATCCATTGGCACTATTTTCAAAGGCATTTGAAGATTTTTTTTTATAGGTTTTTCACCATTGAATTTTCAGAGAGCTCTAGGGAGCTTGAAGCCCTCATTGTTTGAGGTCATGCTCAGATGAACCCACGTTTGTTTTCTGTGATTGAATAATCATTTTTTGCTAATTGTTATGCTCTCAACACTTTGGGATAGGTTTCAGATCCATTTGAGGACTTTTACAGGTTTTTTTTCCACAAAGAAGCTCAGGGAAGCTTAAGGCCACATGTAGAAGAGGTCATGCCCGGATGAGCCATGATCCGTTTTCAGAGTTTTATTATTCATTTCTTGGTTTTTTCTGTATTTTGATCCCAATGGTACAGTCAGAATTTCTATTGGAGTTGAGAAACAGCTTGTAAAATAATCTTTGACAAATTAATCCCAGAGAGCCAAGTCCATTGAAGGAGGCTCAAGGAGATGTAGCCCAGAGAGGGGCGAACTCCTTTATCATCTTGTTATTGTTGTGAGTTTGATGGTTTATTTTCTGCAAGTTATGATTGTTGTGTATTTATTTAAAACACATATATAACCATTTAAAGGAAAAAATCCCTCACACATGAACATTTAAAAGAAGATGCATAAACTTGGCACATAATTTATCTTGCATATTTTAACACATGGAGCAAGGTCCTATAAAGTTTATTTTATGAAATAGAGGGTGCTTGCATAACATAACAAGTCAGCCCACTATTTTCAGATCATGTTGTTCCATGGCCTACAAAAATCAAATATGTAATTTGATTAAGTAGATATATAGAGATGAAAAATGTCGGGGTTGTCGGGGTTGCGGGCTGAAAATTGGGCTTCTGTTGTTCTGTGGGCTACAAATAGCACCAAGAGTTCCATGCTATACAAATTGACAAGCTGTTTTGAGGACTATCTGAATTTTTGGATCGTGGGTTGTCAGTCTGGCGGGCTGAAAATTGAGCTTCTGTTGTTTTGTGGCCTACAAATAGCACCTAGAGTTCTGTGATATACAAATTGACAATCAAGCTTGCTGACTATTTGAATTTGAAGGGGCTCATGTCGAATAACAAAATTGAAATAATAAACTCAATAACTTATCTTTCTATCAATAAAATCATTTATAATTAATTAAACAAGTTTAGCATTCCCGAATTAGTTTTCCTTTTTACATATGCCCATGGAGAAAAACCCAAAAAAAATAGTACTGACATCTGTTACATAGGTTGGTGGACAAAAGTATGAAAAAAATAGCATTCCCAAATTAATTTTCTTTTAAAGAGCAGGTTCTCGACTTAGCCAGTTTTTGGATTGCGGGTTCTCGAGGTGGGGACCTGAAAATTGGGCTTTTGTTGTTTCGTGTCCTACAAATAGCACCGACAATTCCACGATATACAAATTGACAATCAGACTATTTGAATTTTAAGGGGCTCGTGTCCAAAAAATTTAGCATTCACGAATTAGTTTTCTTTACATAGGTTTTACATATGCTTGTGGAGAAAAGGACAAAAAGTATAGTACCAATGTCTGTTACATAGGGCGGTTGAGAAAAGGACCAAATAAATAGCATTCCCAAATTAGTTTTCTTTAAAACAAGGGCTCCTCGACACAATAAATTGAAATTTATGAAATTATAGGTTCGTGGAGGCCATAAACTATACATAGAAAATATCTACTTTAAAAAATTATTGGGATGAGATTTTATAGAGCAAGGACGGAGTCTTCATTCCATACTTGCACGGAAGCTTGATCCCATACTTAGGCAGTTTTTGGATCGCGGGTTGTCGGGCTGCGGGCTGGAAATTGGGCCTCTGTTGTTCCATGGCCTACAAAGAGAAACCATAGTTACGTGATATACAAATTGAGAAGAGGGCTTGCAGACTATTTTAATTTTAAGGGCCTTTGTGACAAACAGTATGAAGGACATGTGGTAAATATGAAAGAAATGACATAGTCTCTATACGTTTGAGTAGAAAGAAAGTAGTGAACACAATTTTATGACATTTATATAAACAAATACTAAAAGATATTACATATTCCTGGAAATTTAAAGATATATATATGTGTGTGTGTGTGTGTGAAATATGATATCTCAAATTTGAGTGAGTGATTTATGTCATACTTAATTTTGAAAATGACCAGGCAGGAGAAAATATGCATCAGAAAAAAGAGAATTAAGATAAAATAAACATAATGACTTCACATTCAACATAGTTGAAGATAAAAATCTAGGAACACATAAAAGTAGAAAAAAAACTAGCATTCCCGAATCAAAGCATGGACGGAACCCTCATTCCATACTTAGCCAATTTTTGGATCGCGGGTTCTCGGGCTGGGGACCTTAAAATCGGGGTTCTGTTGTTCCATGTCCTACAAATAGCACCGAGAGTTCTGTGATATACAAATTGACAATGGGACCTACGGACTATTTGAATTTTAAGGGGTCGTGTCCCAAAATTTTAGCATTCGCGAATTAGTTTTCTTTACATAGTTTTTACATACGGTGGTGGAAAAAAGCACAAAAAATATAGTACCAATGTCTGTTACATAGGGCGGTGGACAAAAGGACCAAATAAATAGCATTCCCGAATTAGTTTTCTTTAAAATAGGGGTCATGGATACAATAAATTGAAATGTATCAAATTATAGGTTCCTGGAGAGCATACATTATACATAGCAAATACACAATTTTTTAAAGTAGATATTTAGTTTTATACATACGAAATATGTACTTTTATAAAGTATGGGGATGAGATTTTATAGAGCATGCATGGAGCCCTCATTCCATACTTAGGCAATTTTTGGAAAGAGGGTTGTCGAGTTGGCGGGGCTGAAAATTGGGCGTCTGTTGTTCCATGACCTACAAAGAGCACCCACGGTTCCGTGATATACAAATTGACAAGCGGACCTGCGGACTATTTTAATTTGAAGGGCCTTTGTGGCAAAAGTATGAAGGATAGGTGGTAAGGATGCAAGAAATGACATACACTCTATACGTTTGAGTATAAAAAAAATAATGAACACAATTTTATGACATTTACATAAAAAATAATGAAACATGCTACATATTCCTAGACAAAATATGCATAGGAAAAAATGAGAATTGAGATAAAATAAAAATAATGACTTCACATTTAGCATAGCTGAAGATAAAAATAATAATAGTTTGTTACATATCCCTAGAAATGTAAATGCGTTTTTCATATAGACTGGGATTGGGGCTCCCGTGGACCATAACAGTAATATGTACAAGAAATAGGACTTTGGAAAGAAGTTGGACATGGTAGAATGTAATACCTGAAAAGTAGAAATGAGAAGATCAGTTTTTGGCTATAGATTTCTACTTAGAAAACTTGGAATAACTGGATTGATAAAGAAATGACTATCACTATATACTTATAGGGATGTCACGTATAAGTAATTTTGGTGTTTTCTTGGTATTCAGTATCAACCATGTCCATTGAGAAGGCATGCTTAAGTGTGTTTCTGGGCTGATTAAGGTTGCATAATATGCTTTCCAGATCAACGTCAAGATCCATGTTTTCACTGTAAATTTCGAGCTGCTCCACCTCCCCTACAATTATTTTTCCCTTCTTCTGCACGTGAAGCTCGTGAAGAAGATGTTCACTGTATCTCTACAGAACTGTTGTGGAGCTATTGCCATTATTTTATGGAAACGTTGGTTTGCTCCAGACGCTGCTTGAAATGAAGAAATGGAGGGGACAATATAACCCCCCAGAAACATTGCTTCAATGCGTGCAAATATGCGTGTTGTATGGTGACCTATTAGAAGTAAAGCTTAATTATTTCATACTTAGAAGTGCAAAGGTGGCGGTTACGACTAAGAACATTTAAGGATTGGAGTTTTCATGAACGAACCAAGCTGGCGACGTGCGAATGACATTCCATGGTATTTGAAATTAAGACTGGGAAGAGATTGGAGGTTTTGTGAAGGAAGCAACCCGACGGCGTGAGAATGACATTCCATGGAATTTGGAATTAAGAGTGGGAAGGGATAAGAAAATCCTTCGCAAAAATTGCATTGATGGAATAACTTCTCGATCCTTGCGCGCATCAATGACATCTTAGACGGTGCCTGCACGATGATCTATTAGCATTAAAGATTTATAAATAACACACACACACACACACACACACACACACACACATAAACACTATTTGTTATTATGCACACGTGCGAAGGTGACGGGCACAGGGAAGAGCATGCAAGGAAGGAATGGCCAAGTCTGAAAGTGCATGTTGAAACTGCTGAGTGTCCAATGATGAAACTGCATGAGTAAGAATTGTTCAGCTAAGCAAACCAAAGGGGTGGGTTCGACTCCTAGTGCATATTTCATAATTCATGTGCAACACCAACTCTTTGGTTACCATATCAGTATGGGTAGAAAGGAGGCAAAACTAAAAATTTACCTTCATAAAGTATGTACATGAGATTTTATAGAGCATGTATGGATATGACATTCCATACTTGGCCACTTTTGGGATCGCAGGTTCTCCGGCGGGCGGGCTCAAAAAAATGTCTCTATTGTTCGGTGTTCTACAAATAGCACACATTGTTCTGCGATATACAAATAGACAAGCATACTTGCGGGGTGGCTGACATTTTATAGACCATCCACAGTTTCTGGATCGCAGGTTCTCTGGCTGGTAGGGTCAAAACAAGGCTCTATTGTTCGGTGCCTTACAAATATCTTATGATAATAATTTGGCAAGCAGATTTGTGGGCTGGACGGCTCAACATTCTACTCCAGGGCTCCCAAAAATGAGTAATACATACCAAATATGCATAGATCCCTTATTCCATACTTAGGCACTTATTTGGATCGCGGAGTTGTGGAATGTACATTGGGTCGATTTCCGCCATATAGAAATTGGTTTCTCGGGCTTGCGGGCTCAAAATTGCCTAAGAAAAGCAAAGGGCTCCGTTCGACTCCTAGTGCATATTCCATAATTCATGTGCAACACCAACTCTGTGGTTACCAAATCAGTGTGTGTAGAAACGAGGAAAAACTAAATATGTACCTTTATAAAGTATGGACATGATATTTTATAGACCATGTACCGATATCGCATTCCATACTTGCGGGTTGTCGGGCGGGAGGGGTCAAAAAATAGGCCTCTATTGTTTTTGTTCTACAAATAACATATACAGTTCCGCGATATACAAATTGACAAGAGGACTTGCGGGGTTAAAAACAAGCCTCTATTGTTCGGTGCCTTACAAATAGCCTATGATAATAAATTGAGAAGCGGATTTGCAGGCTGGCTGGCTCAACATTTGTCAATTGACAAGTGGATTTGGGAGTTGGCCGACTGAACATTCTACTTCTACCGATTTTCACGATATACAAATTGACAGACTCCAGGGCTGGCAGGCTCCCAGAAACGAGTACTACATACCAAATATGCACAGATCCCTTATTCCATACTTAGGCACTTATTTGGATCGCGCACTTGTGGGTTGTACATTATGCCTCTAATGTTCCGTGTCCTACAAATAACACTCATAGTTGGGCGATATACAAATTGACAAGTGGAATTGCAGGCTGCTTGGCTCAACATTGCATTTCTGCTGGATGGCGGACGTACAGGGTGGCAGTCTCTAGGCGCAAAAAAAAAACAAAAAAACAAAACAAAAACATAGCTGCAAACAAGTTTGACAAATACAGAGAAAGTAAATGAAAAACTGTTTACTATGGAACATAGGCAAAAAAAGAATGCACCTTTGCATGGATTCATCTACATCTCTGGGTAGGAGTTCTTTGTGCCATCTAGTTTTCCGGTCTGTTTCTATCAACAAAAGTACAAAACAAAAGGGATATGATCATACGTTCACATGTTAAGAAAAAGGCAACTACTATGTACATATACAAAAAAAATAAATAGAATAAGATGAATAGAGTCACAAATAGTTTTTGGGAGGATGTACCTTTNTTCGCACAATGTATATTTTATAATTCGAGTAGAACACCGTCTGTATGCTCACCAGAACGATATGTGTAGAAATCAGGGATACATATATGCTTTGAAACATAGAAATATGAGTTTGCAAAAAGTTTGATGTATATGTCATAATTCAAGTGCAATACCAATTGTATCGTGATCAGACCAATATGTGTCTAAGACAAACATACTGTATTGAGGAATGGGCACATTGGACCAGACATGGTCAATAAGTGCGTTTTGCAGATGGTATGTGTTGTTCAAAAGAAAGCGGAGACTGTATCTTCACATGTAGTTTTCCAATTCTTTTGTTCTGTCAGTGTTTTGTAGCATTTCAATATTGAAGTCTCCTACAAGTACAATGGGTCCGTTCAGATGGAAATGGCCCAATGCATTGGAAATAACATGCACTATGTTGGAGAATGTTGCATGGGGAGCAACATACAGATTCAATATTGCAACTTCTGTTTCATGGGAATTTTTTTTTGCAAGCACCAGTTCAACATTTGTTTCTTCGATATGTATATGGTCCAAAATTGGTACATGTTTTTTCACCAGTATCATCACCCCATGTGTAATGTAACTTGATATGCAATTTTGATTTGGGAATTGTTTGTTCTGCATGCATAATGCCATGTGTGTTTCCTGCAAGCACAAAATATCAGATTGCATTATATCATAGTCATTCAGTATATCATCCATGTGTGCATTTAAGTTGCGTGTGTTAAGTGAGAGAATTGATATAGATGAATTTGTTTGTATGGATTGGTAATCACAATTCAGTTTCTATTTTGCGGTGGTCCCGAGTTGTTCCATTTCAATATCAACTTTTTGTTTCACTTTGAAGTTATCTTTTGTGAGAGGACTTAGTAAATACAAGGAGTCTATGCTTCTGACATGGGACAATGCTTTGTATACAATTCCATGTATGCGAATTCCAGCAGGATGAAATGCAACATTATCAAGTGCTAGTCCTTGTGATCCGTGGATTGTACGTGCAGATGCAAGTTTAATCAGAAACTGTTTTCGAATCTTCAATCGACCTGTCTTTGCTGATGTCGATACTAGTTTCGATATTCTCAAAATAGGTGTCCAATCACTTCCAGTGTTTGAATTATATAGATAAGACAACTTGCTTGCTTGTCGCTTGCCTATATGCGGTTCATGGAACTTAATCCAAAGGAAATCCACCTTTTTTGTCTTCGTATAGCCTTTCAGTATTCCATCTGCACCATTCACCAAGACATACCATGAATCATAGTTGCAGGCATATATTTCAACCAACATTTCTAATTTGAGGACAAGCTGCAAAGGAAAAGTGACTGAATGTTCATGACGTGGCACATTTCCATGGTTGTCTTCTTCGAGGTCAATCGAATTGATGATGATATCATCGCTAGGCATGAGCGAAAACATGTGGTTGTTATGATTTGCAACATCCTTATTTCTATAGAACAGGTAAGGGAATGTTGGGTCTGTTGGTGCAGGCCGTAAGCACCTCAAATTGATATAGGTCAAGTAATCATATGTTTGGTTGTTTGTGCGCATTGTATTCAGAATTACAATGAATGTTTCATCTGTCTGGCGCATTGTAGTATGCAAATCAAATCATTTAATATTGTCTCTCTAGAATTCATGGGTGACTGTTTCCATGTTAACGGTAGGTTGTTCAAATATCAAAGAATCTTAGATGGGTTGTGCCTGGTAAATATCCCCACTGAATATCATGTCAATGTTTCCAAAGTATTTCGTCTGCACATTTTTTATGCTTCTTAGTCGGCTGTCAATGGAATACAAGAACCGGCTCCCAATCAAAGATGCTTCATCTATAAAGACAAGTTGGAGTTCCTCATAAAGCTTAGATAATGTATCTGAAATTTCCTTTATAAGTGGAAGAAACTGTGACTTGTTAAAAGGCATTAAAAATGCAGAGTGGACTATTGTTCCACCAACATTGTATGCATCTTTTCCTGTGTATGCAACTATTAGGCCCCTTGGTTTCATAGGATCAGAGGAATTGTTTGATTCATAGATTCGTATAAGCATTTGGAACAATGCTTTCACTGTGAATGTCTTGCCTGTTCCTGCTCCGCCTGTAAGGAACACATGCACATGACTGTTCATGTTCAAGCATTTTTTAAGAGCAATGTCCTTTAGAATTGTTTGCTATTTGTGATTCAACAGATGTCTTATTCTATGGTATTCATTATTTTCAATTAGGAAAGGATGTTTTGTAACCTGACAACCAAGATTGATACGTTTTTCACTTCCAGCCGCTGGAGGACGAGGCAAATCCGCTTGTAAGTCATAGGACTCAGAAGGAGTTGTAGTTGTTTTTGGGTTTCTGAATGTCTCATCATGATCGCCAGGGTTTTCTAGGTCATTAAGTGCAACTTCTAGATCACCCCATGTTGGATTAACATTGTAGGTAAATCTAGCTTCATTGATGTGCAATATACTCTCAGATGCAGCATACACAACGTCCCATGTAGAGAAGTTATGTATCAATGTATCTTCGTTTTCATTGAACGGAACATACAACAACAATTTTTCTCTACAATAGTTTTCATAGTCACAATGTTTATTGTATTTGAAAAACCGTATCATAGAGGGTTTTTTTCTTTTTGATATGGGTGCACCATTCTTTTTGTAATGTGATACGAATTATGCTAAGCAGATTTGCCTAATAGGAGATGGATGTTGCACGTAATAATCAATAATAGAGCGACATACCACGTCCTCTGAATTTTCATGCTCTTGTTGCAGCAAAACCGTTGGTTTAAGCACAAATGTGCATTTTTCAAGTGGATATGTGTTTATGAAGACACATTTTCTTGAACTACAAGTGAGGGGAAAGGAAAGTGCAATGTGAACTGCTTGCTAAGAATACATTTGTTGAAGATTAAGCAATGTATTGCCAAGTGTGTGTATCATTTGTATGGCATCAATATGACTTCTTTCATGTTCTTTGCGTATTTTTCTGAATGCACTTGTCATAGTTTTGTCAATCTTCGTCATATACGAGGTACAATACGATGTTGCAGCATATGCATTCAACATGTACTGCGCATCTATATTTTCTTTCCACATAACTGACATGTCCTTAGAAAAACTTTTGTTCCAAATATGGGAGAGTTTTTCGTTTAAGGAAAAGTGTTGGTTGCCTAAGCATACATTGTATGGATTGGATGTACTCATCTTCTGATAGATTTACCTGTGTCAAGAAGGCATCAAAGCTCATCATTTCCTCAAATCATCCTTGTTCTAGAAATGTGAACAAGGATTTAGATTTCTCAACAACAAAATTTTCCTCTAAACTAACTGGCTCTATGATTCTTGTAGCTCTCATTGGCAGCACGTGAAAGTTGTATCTGCAATGTGAGTTTTTTTGTTTTCTAGAACTTCTTGTATGTCAATGTCTATGGACTTTCGCAAGTTCTGGATCCAAATGATTTGTGTTTCATGTTATGTATCTATCCAAAAATTGTTTGATCTCTGAATTGCTATCAACTCCATAGACGGGTGCACCCTCTATCCACAACAATGCATGGTCATGTTCATTTCCCCTATTCTGGAATTCAGTCACAAAAAAGTAGTCCGATATTTTTTCGAAAAACGTTTCATCATGGCATATCAATTGTCTCAAAGCATTTATTCTATGTCTATAGTAGCGAGAACATGTCACTGGGTCTTTTCTTATGAGGTAGTCAATGTCGTTATTTTCTAGTGTATCGGTTTCATTTTTACGTTTCCTATTCCTATGCAGGTCAGACACGACATCCACCAATGGATCCCATCAATGCTATGCACTTGTAAATGTGATGAAAAATGTTGGCAGGCCCAATTGCCAGATCATTGCAATTTTTTTTTTTTTGTTTTGTTGCAAATAGTCAAGAAAGGTGCGGATGTTTTTGAAATCTATGTATCCAATATCAGATTTCATAATTTTTTCTAGGTTTACTTTGTTCTTCACATCCTTGGCCAATAACTTTCTTCCTTGTAACTGGTCTTTTCTTATTCAGACCCACATGCATGAAAACAACTTTCTCTATTATTATGCTCATTGTTTTGAAAAACAAATTTGTTATGTGACAGGAGAAGTAACTGCTTGAATGTAGCAGCTCCCATCAGACTATTTTATGATAACTGAATCATTCTGTAACATTAGTGCCACGTGGATCTCCATAGAAGAGTGTTGGAAAGTTTATTTCCTCAACGAATTTTTCCTTGAATATTCCAAGTGGACGCTGCCCCTCGGTAGGTGCAATTTCGACAATTTTGTCTTGCAAGTCACGAATGCATTGTGAATTAGTGAATCCATGCACCAATGTTTCAACAGGTGTTTCATTCTCCGATTCATCACTTGTATCAAAATCACTAGGATTTTCGACAGTGTCTGCAGAGTTACCATGTTCTTCTGCGAGAACACTATTCCATTTTCCATTTATACAAATGTTCTCTGCTTTGTACAAGGCTCTGGAACATAATTCCTTTAATGCTTTCATAACAACATGCACACGCACTTTTCCTGTCTGATAGGAATTTTTGTATCACAAGCGTCTTTTCAGAGCCATAGCGATTGTAATTGTATTGTTAATGAATTGTGGCAACTCTTTTTGCACAACATCTAGCTGAACATGCACATTAATAATTGATCTTGTTAAGCTCATCTGGGGTCGTTTATATCCCCAAGGTATGATTTGAGAAAATGCAATTCACAGAGACACAAGTCTCTCCTCAAGTTTCGTAAGTGCACTTACATCTGTTAGTGGTGTATTACATATTATTCGGTCAGGGGTTGCAAAATGTGGCAGTTTTCCATTTTCAAGTGATCGTTTGCATGGAAGACAAACTTTCCCACTGGAAAATGGTTTATTGTGCGCTGTCAAGCGGAGGTATTCTTCTTGCAAATCAGGCATGAAAGACTTACTTTTTTTTGAAAAATTCAATTTTTCACAAATTGCACATGCAATGGAAGGAGTGTCTTTCATTTGTTTCATGTAGGTCTGTCTTGCATTTTTCTTTCACAGGGAAGTATGGGTAGAAACTATTTCTTGGTTTTCATTGTTACTACTGTATGGTGTTTCTTGTAGACCACGAACTAGCATAGTTGCATGACCATTCTGGGATATGCGATCACACCTATTTATGTTTTGTTCTGCACGAACAAATTTCTTTACATTGTGATATGTGAGTTTCCCTCTAAAAGGAAGTGTAGCAATGCATTTTTTTCTCTCGGGCATGACCTTTTTCAAGTTGTGGTAACTTACTCTACATTTCTTTCCCAAGGGTAGGATGAGATGGTGGCAACTGGGATGAATTTCACTCTCACCCAGCTTCTAAGAAACTAGTTTACGTTTTTTGTTCAAGGCCTCTATGGCCTTATCACAAGTCAGACGAATTTGATGAATAATTTTTTTCAAATTGTGATAAATTACTCTACGTTTTTTGTTTAAGCCCTCTATGGCCTCATCACAACTGTCATGAATTTTACGCATGTTTTTTTTGTTCAAGCCCTGTCTTCCCATATCGCAACCGAGAGGAGTTTCATTTTCACTGAAAAATTCCACGCCTATGAATATTCGATGCCGCTTAGGTGGCATGGACAATCAACCATGAACTACCGATATGTCCAAGAAAAGGTTCATAAGGGATATGTGTTGTATTTTTTTTCAACGAGAGGATGTTAACTGTTCGATCGTAATTTGAATAAGTAACCCAAGAATGGACATTGTCATCTGGCAAGGGCGACCACACGTGGATATTCACCCTGAATATCATAGACAACCATTGCAAACAAAATATGCAACCCTCCATATTCCCTTTTTCATATGGAAGCGCCATGTTCACAAGGTATTCCTGCCAACTTCCAATTACCGACATATTTTCTACGAGAAATGGGCAAAGGTGTTGATGCAAGCACCTAAAATCCTATTGGCTGCCCCCTATAATCACATTGCAAAAGGACTGTATAGTGTAAAGCCGCAACGACTGAACATCGAACCCCGCTACCACCAAACAACAAATTGCATTGAACAAACTATCTCCACAACTAGAGACAACATTTTTTTCCAGCTATAAACCATGGAAATCTATGCCATGAAAAATCCGTTTCCATTGCGATTGAAGGGTCTTTGCAAGTAACGAACAAGTAAATACGAGGACCTTCTATATTTCATATGGACATTTTTCTGTACAATAGTGGTTCATAATGGCCACTGAGGGCATTGACATCATGGAACAAGATGCAATATGGATTGTCAGATGCAGTTTTGTTGAATAGTAGATATCTTGTTTTTCTTGTCAATGACCATATGCCGACTGATATATTCATCCAGTTAGAAAACCACCGTATACAAAATGTATCTCCCCAAAGTCCCCTCTCACGTGGAGGCAAAACTAGAGATGTAGACAACCACATCCTTGAAAAATATGTAGCGACATCATGTATTCCATGCAACTGCCCAAGAAAATCAGATTCTAGCTCATACTCATACGACTGCAAAGCCTCAACATCGCCATTTTTAAAACAGGTCAAGAAATAATCTATCAATCCATTGCGTAACTCAGTCGACGAATAGTGGAAATGCAATAGAACCTGGAATGTATCGAAAAGACAATCCCCAATAGTATACAAGAATGCATCCAATCTAAAAAGCCCATTACTATGCAAAACCACTTCAATGCTGTCTTGTATAATGGACTATGTATCTATTTCATATGACTCAACATCTATTACTTCTTTCATCTCTTCAACTGTCATTTTCAAGCTATTTGCTACATACTTTCAGTTTCTATGAAAACAAAGAAAATCAGGGGAAAAGAATAAGAGGTATCAAAATAAAAAAGGAAAGAAAAATAGGGTACCAATCCCCATATGTATATTTCAACCTTCTTCTTCTCAACTTGAATCCCCCCTAGTCCCCATAGTAGATGAGAAGAAAACAGATCGACATTAGAAACTGAACCAAATGGGAGAAAGAACGCAAATAAATAAAACCATAACTTTACTGAGTAGAAAGAGAACAGGTAGACGCAGTTTGCTAACCCACAGAATAAAAACATAACTTGCATCTACACTCCGCCTGATGGTTCCCTCTTCTGATAACTCCCAACTACTTTTCGTAAAGCCCTTTGCATTGCAATTTTCAGAAAAGCTATGGACACGACAACTCGCATATGAAGACGCATGCTTTCCAGGAACATAAACCAAGAGCACAGACAAAGATGGTCTGTAACAGAATTTCGAGGCAGGGACTCCCACCATTGAAAAACAACAACAACATGGAAACTTACCCATCAACAAAGGATGACAAGAGCTCAGGCCCAAAAACCGTAAACCGCAACAACAGGTCCAACAACTTGCAAAGTTGAAGAACAACAAACTAGTGAACAACCACGAAGAGCTCGAATTGCAAGTGCAGGACCTCAACTTTGCGAAGTTGAATCAAACAAGAACCAGAATCATGGAACGAAGCAACGACCAAGGATCGACCACTCCAAACACGATGCCGACCATGAACGAAACTGTGTCGCAACACATTTGTACAATAAACATTTAAGACTGGCAGAGCTGTTAGGTAAACGGTTAAGACTGTCAGGACCGTCGAAGGGTGTAGGCATGTGCAAGCATTTAAGAAAATATGCAGTGTGGCGGGTCTGTTCTGTTGAAGGACGCAACAATAAATCAAAAATCACACATAGTAATTTTCTAGAGAATGTATTCTACCTAGCACAAAATGCTAAGGGAAACATTCGAACTAATGCTAGCATTTATCCACCTTCGACCAATGCATGATAAAATATATGATTCAAAAAGAACAAATACTTTGGATATGCCAACATATTTCACATTGGGAATAACGAAGGCAACAATAAGACCTCCAATCCGTTGTCCAATCAGATCTTGACAAAAATGATACTTTTTATTATATAAAAATCGATGTTTTCACTTTCCTTGTTCCAATAATAGACAATATGAAAATATTTCTGGTCAATGCCCAATCTAATAACATGTCAACAATTTATCGATCACTATAGTCCCTCTATGCCTACGACAAGGACTAATAATATCGACACAAATTGAACACTAACATCACATACAAGTTATAAAGAATGACATTAATAAGACACAAATATTGTACAAAATGTCTAAAAAAAAAATTCATTTTTCGATGCCATAATGATACTAATTCGATGACACTCAATATGAAAAATCAATGACCATATTGACACACACCATGACACTAGTATGACACAACATATGCACTTTCTATGCAAACGAGACTCTTTGTGTGTTTTGCACAATAATATCTGATGCATTACAATGCAACCACGATGTTATACATTTTTTGTGTGTCACGTTTTCATGTGTAAGATGATGCCCTGTAAAGTATGCGTTGAACAATATGACACATAGTCGACACAAATAATGATGCACCCCTTAGTGTCATATTTTGCGTCATCCAAACAAGAAATGTTTCCATGGAAAATTTCACTAAGAGACTATGTTAAGTATGATGCAATTATGTCATATCGTAGTAATAAATGTTTAAAAAATGGTGGGATGTGTGATGAAATGCGGTCTCCAGTAAATCATATAATATTGTCTTGTGTTTTAAAAGGTGAAATTAAGATATGTTTAAAACTTTGTCTTTATATAAAAATAGACTTTAAACTAAAAAAAAATTCAATCAAAAGAGCTATAAGTAAGACACAAAGAATATCTAAAAATCCCCATAATCTCCTAAATTCTTAGCTCAAAATGATTCAGTTAACATGCATTTTTTTCGAAAATATGTACAATTAAATTTAACTTTGCATGATTCAGTTAACATGCATTTTTTCTGAAAATATGTACAATTAAATTTAACTTTGCATTGAAACATTTTTACCATTGAAAAACTTATTTTTAATAAAAAAACTTCTACGACACCCCTTGAGAAAATCACTACTTTTTCTTTTAAATTCACACCATACCAAGGAACCTTTAAATATCATATTTGTAATTTAAGTTTGAATGATACCAAAATCACAACTATTTAAAAAAATCCGTTACTTATTTTTTTTAAATTCACCCTCTACCAAGCAACCTTCAATATCATAGCAAATAAAAAATTTAAATAGGAAAAAAAAGTAAGATTGAAATTAGAATAGAATCGAGCTTTGATATCGACAACATGATGTGACTAAAGTGTTCAAATAAAAAATAAAGTAGAAAATAAAATAAAATTTCATGCACAATTATAAATATAATAGTTTACATGAAGTGCTCTCGTTTTGTAAGAAATCAACCAATGTTAATTTTGTTTCATGAAACAAAGTGTACTTAATAAGTACAAGTGAGGCTTTGGGGGATTTTCATCTCTTCGGTGAACCTGTGGAGGAGAATAACAACCTTCCAGGTTATGGGGAACCGGAGGAAGGAGATATCTCTCTTAGAGATGTCATGGACACGCTGGTTCCAAACTACAGAGATTATTTGTCTCCTTCTCCATTATTGACTTATCAAGGGAGATTGGTTGTAGAAAGAGATGGGCACAAGGGCCTAGCTAGCTTTGTCGATTAAATTGGAGAGCGCTCAGGGAAAGAATTTGCTTGCTGGGAATTGATTTCTCTCCTATTAAAACCAGGAGTGCATGTAAAAAAGTCGAAGCGAGTTCTTCATCAACTTCTCTGCATACATCAAATTTCTTAGAAACTGGGTTGCTTAGAGGCATGAAATCCCTTGTAAGGGAAAAACCATGATTTTTCTCTCTTTAAATATCAGAGGGGTGGGCCCACTCCTTAAATCCACTTCCCTAAGTAGATTGTTAGATAGGACAAATCCTGATATTCTCTTTTTGCAAGAAACTTTCGTCGATGAAATGAAGGCTAGATCCTTTATGAATGCTTTACGACCAACTTGGTATTCCAGTGCTGTCAGCTCGGTTGGAAATTCGAGGGGATTATTGGCAACCTGGGATCTAAATAAATTCGATCTAGTTCCTTACTTAAGTTATGGTGGGATTTTTTTGATAGGACATTGTTTTGAAAGTAAAAGGGAGCTTTCATTTATAAATGTGTATGGGTCATGTTTTGACAGAAGAGGCTTTTGGGTTAAGGTGGCCGAAAGGGGCATGCTATAAAAAAAAACCTGATTTTAGTAGGTGATTTCAACTTTATGTTAAATGCTGGAGAGATCTCGGGAAACTCTTCTCATGTAGATTCTTTGGATGATTTTTTTTAATTTCCATTTCAAGAAAACATGCTAGTAGACATTTTTCCGGATAAAGTTGTCCCAACTTGGTGAAATGGAAGGAAGGGAGTTGATTATATCTCTAAAAGACTGGATCAAGTTTTTATGTCTGAAGACCTCATAATCAGTATAGGAAGTTAAAATTCATGGGTGGCTTACCCTTTCCTTTCAGATCATGCACCTATTATTTTACATCTTGAAAACACTGTTCATTTTAAAGCACATCCTTTCAAATTAAACTTTGTGTGGTTAAGAGAAGTTGATTTTGCTCAAATTGTTCATAAAGTTTGGAAGGATCAAAGATTTCTTCAAGAGACTAGGATTCAACGAAGGTTAGTTGGGAAATTAAAATTCTTGAAATGCCAAGTAAAATTATGGGAAAAGAAACAAAAGATGTGGAAGTTGTCCATTTTAGAAAAGATGGAGGAATACATAGAAGCTTCACTACAGGGTTTTACTGGAGGTAGGAAGAATTGGGCAAAGGAAAGACATATTAAACTATTAGAGGAAGAGAGGAACAATTTACTAGTGGAAGAAGAGGAACACTGGAGGCAATGAAGCATAGCACTTTGGTTAAAAAGTGGAGAGCAAAACACAAAATACTTCCATCAGTTTGCTAACTTTAGAAGGAATCACAAACACATTTGGGAGGTTAGAGATGAAGAAGGGAATGCCCATTTTGGACAAGAGGCACTTAAAACATAGGCAACTAGATTTTTCCAAAGTTTTTTCGATGAGAAGGGACCAATAAATATAAATGACCAGGTTTTTTCAGCCATCCCTTTCCCACAATTGGTCAATGAGGTCAATGTGCATCTTGAAAGACCCTATACAAGCGAGGAATTATGGGAGGTGCTCAAACTCTTTGCAAAAGACAAAAGTCCAGGACCAGATGGTTGGATGGTTGAGTTCTTCTTACACTTCTTTGATTTGGTAGGGGATGATTTGTTGGAGGTGGTTGAGGATTCCAGGATTAGAGGGGAAGTGGTAAGAGCATAAATTCGACTTTTCTGGCGCTTATACCGAAATTCTGTAATTCTACATCCTTTGATGACTTTAGATCGATACCATTATGCATCTTGTGTTGTAAACTTATAGCAAATATTATTGCTAATAGGATAAAACCCATTCTCTCTCGATCACTGTCGGAAGAGAAACTGGGGTTTCTAAAAGGAAGACAAATACATGATGCCATTGGAACGACCCAAAAATGCCTACATAGCATAAAGATGAAAAACTTGAAGGCTTTTGTTTTAAAACTAGATCTAAAGAAGGCATATGATTGTATAAACTGGGATTTTTTAAGAATGATCTTATTACAAACAGGTTTTAGTTTGCATACCACCAATTGGATAACGAGTTGTGTTAGTACTTCATCTTTTGCAGTTCTTTTAAATGGGGAGACCACACCCTTTTTTCAGAGTGGTTGATGATTAAGACAAGGGTGTCCCTTATCCCCTTTGATTTTTATTTTAGTAATGAAGGGGCTGAGTTTGCTACTAAAGAAAGGCGAGAGTGAAGGACAATTGATGGGAGTGAAAGTATCCAGACTTGTTAGGATCCTCCACCTACTATTTGTGGATGATGTATTAATATGACTAGGGCTTCTTTACAGGAGTGGTAGGAGATTGATAAAATCTTGAAGATTTTGTGTAGAGCGTTGGGTCTGTAGGTAAATTTAACAAAGTCCACTTTTCATTTTGCTGGTATACATGGGGAGGAGTTAGAAAAATTCAAAGAAGTGTTGCCTTATAATTTTGCAGATCTTTCTGAAGGCTTTAGATATCTTGGTTTTTATCTCAATACATGAGTGTATAAGGCAACAAATTGGAGATGGTTACTAGCAAAAATTGAAAAACAAATTGGCCATTGGTGTAACATATGGCTGTCCCTTGGAGATTGTTTTATTCTCAAAAAATTTGTGTTGGAAAGTCAATCGGTTTACGGGATGTCATTGGCGGTTATTCCTGTCTCGGTTCTCAACCAAATTAGAAAAATGATGTTCAGTTTCCTTTGGAAGGGATGTAGTGAAAAACACCATTTCCACCTTTGTAGATGAGAGACTTTAGCTAAACCAAAGTATTATGGAGGGTGGGGATTTCAGAACATCCATCTTTTCAACATAGCTCTGGTGACAAGTACTTTATGGCGTGTATTAATGAAAGAGGGCATCTGGCATAGAGTCATAAAAGATAAAAAATTTCCGTTTTTCTCGGTAGCAACTTTTCTCATATCTACATTTTTTCGTACAACCTCTACTTCGAACACTTGGAAAAAACTTTTAAAATATGTGCATATCATCACTCATTGGTTGAGTTGGAGCTCGGGGTCCGGGAATTCTGTTTTAATTGGTAGAGATAATATTCTGGGCTTGGGGAATTCTTCTTTTTTGTCTCAAGATCTCATGTCATCCTTACATCAACAAAACACAACCCTTCTTTATCGGGCCAAAGGAATAAATCATCTAGGCTTTATCTCCATGCAGTGGAAAGAAAGTGGTGATTTGGGACTTGCTGAAGAAGTGGAAAAGGAATGTGATTTATTCTGTAGAGCATTAATTGGAGTGGGGGTGCAATTACAGGATAGATCAGATGAATTAAAATGGATTGGGGGAGATAAGTCAGACCTTCTTTATGTCAAAAATGTCTATGATGCTTTAGCTTCCACAATTTGGCAAAAGTCATTTGGTGGGTGGGGGATTTCTTGTTGGAAATGGAATTTAGCACTGAAAATAAAACTCTTCATGTGGTTGGCGTTAGAAAACAAAATATTAACTTGGGAAAATTTACAAGCAAAAGGCTGGGAAAAGCCTAACATTTGTCAAGTTTGCCAAAAGGACATAGAGATGGTAAATCACCTTTTGATCAATTGTACTTTTACAAAGTAGGTTTGGTTTAGAATTCGAAGTGGACTAAATATATTAAAAGATTGGGAGGGAAACACCATAACCGGTTGTTATGCAAAGTGGTTAAAGGAGTAGCATGATCATACTACCTTGCCCACCCTAATAAGCTGGAATGTGTGGTTGGAACAAAAAAATGTACTTTTTGAAAATGGTTTTCCCTCTATCAGTTTTGTAGTTTTCAAGGCACTTAGAGCGATTAATAGAATTTCAGTTATACAGAAGGTGTCCTTGGTTCAGTCAAAAATACCTCAACAACAACTTGGGGCTATAATGGGTTGGTTTGATGGAGCAACTCAATCAAATGGCTAGCTGAGTGGTGTAGGAGGGGTGATTAGGTACAATGAACAAATTTCCTATAAATGGACCTTTAATTGTGGAGAGGGCACAAATACCAGGGCTGAACTTTTGGGGGCCTAGGAAACCTTGACATTGGCATCTTGATTGGATATTACATACATCTAGGTCTTGGGAGATTCAATAATTTTTATAGACTGGTTAAATAACAAAGTCAATCTGCAAGTCATAGCTTTAGATTGCTGGAAGGAAAGAATCATAGACCTCATCAAAAAATTCGAAGAAATTAGTTTCACGCATATAATCCAAGAATTATATAGTGAGGCTGATTTACTATCTAAGCTGGCTCTCTAGCAATAAGAAGGAAAAATCTCGTATAACAAGTGGGTTGAAGGATCTATGGGTCCGACGCGATATCTAAATCTATTTTAGACCAGTCTGAAAGCTTTGTCATAGTATTTCATAGATTTGGGGTTATTAGTTTCTCAAGAGTTTATGACTATTTTTAGTTTCTAGGTAGATATCCAATTTCGAGGTATTAGTGTGGATGATGAGGGGAAATGAGTTTTTACTTTCTCTTTTGGGGTGAATCTTATTTTGAAGCATGCGTGCCGATTTTCTTCGTTTGTGACTTGCTGGTACTTTTTTTTATCAGTGGTACCTCTACGTCTTTGTGTTGGTATTTTGGACTAGCTTTGCGTTGATCATAATATGTATTTTCATACAAGAATACTTTATATATCAAAATAATGAGCGATTTTCAGATGGAAAAAGTGATAGGTGAATATGACCCATAAATATTACAATAATTTATATAAGATGAATCAATATGAGAGTTATAACTACCTAACAACTTCTAGGAATTAGTTGAATTATAAGGTGGATCAACCAAAAATATTGTCTTTTAATAAAGAATATGTTTTCACATATTATTATGAGAGTTATAACTACCTAACAACATATAGGAATTAGTTGAATTATAAGGAAGATCAACAAAAAGACTATCCTTTAATAAATAATATGTTTTCACATATTATTAAGTTTAAAGTTCGAGAATGTTATAATATTATATAATTATACATAATATATATGAGAAGGTTATTAGTTTTTATTAAACGTAATTAATATGGGGATTATAGTTAACATAGATATGATAGTTTGTGTACCATAGGGTCTAGTTTATTTTGTTGATTCAGTCTTTGCTTTGGTGGCTCAAAAAAATAGATTGGTTATTCTCAAAGAAGGTTCTTCTCCTATCATGTATGATGCAAATTTACCCAACCCCTGTGGATTATTTCTATTGCAAAAAGAAAGGCTTCAAGGCCGATTATTGTTGGCACTCTAACAAAAAGAAATTTTAGTAAAGGATTCCTTTCACATGTCAGATTTCTTCGAATCAAGGCTTGTCGTGTTGACCTGTCCTACTTTGAAGTACTGCCTGAACTATTGTACACTTCTTCTTCTTTTCTAGGGAGACTCTAGCTATTTTTCCACCACTTCATACGCGAGAAGGAGAATTCATGTACCTGTTGATCTACCATGTCTAACTGTGAACTATGATCAACATAGTTTTCCATTCTCAATCATGAGAATATAATCGATTACCAAATGCTCATCAATTTTAATAACGATTAGTTGAGATAACTCCTCGAGTCGACATTGTTATACATACCAATGGTAAAGTAGACATTAATATAGTGCTACTGAGGTGATGGATGGAATTGTTTTCATGAGGTTGACGATGAATTCTTTGAAGTGGCCATTGACCTCATCAAAATATTATGTCAAGTCCTTCATATTTTTGAAAAACTCTTCAACATCACCTAGTGTGATCGTCCCAATAGTAGGTTTGATATGTGCACCCAATTCTACCATTGGCATTTTGACGCATCTCGCCCCTCACCGAGCCAGCTGCTCCACCAGGACCTTCTGTTTCTCGTGGGCCCGAAGAGTCAACACTCTTCAACTCCCTGGGGAGTCCACTACCCACAGTAGGCTCCTTCAGCTACTTCCTCTTCGGAAATCGGGATATCGCGACTCGGGAGTTCGCGGTTCACGCAAACGTAATTCACATGCACAACCAAACCCCGAATCCCGATAGTCAACGGGTCAACACTCCTCTCTTTCGGGGATTTCCCTATCGGGAGATCGGAGGTTGTGG
>ML778820.1:637581-652422 GCA_009831015.1 Picea engelmannii
CTCTCTAACCTAAAACTGTCTAATCTACAGTTAATTATTCTATCTACCTGCATTAACTCTAAGTAAATGCCTCAGCTACCTAAGGACTAGAGCCTATCCGCTCAAGATCCGTTACAATCTATAAGTGCGCTTCATCACATCAAAACATTAATGCTTGGCGCAACCATATATTACAATGGTTCAAAACTTGGATGCTGGCGCTTTCCAGCTGTTCCTTTTCCTTCACGCGCTGCTCGGTTGATAGTTCGTGGATGGATGCTCCTGCATCACATTTCCCTTTTCTACACATATGCAAGTTTGTAGTACTGATGCTAGGCCTTCTCCAGTGCGTCAATCATAATTTTTGAAAAATTTTGTTGATCAAAGACGGAAGACATGATCTCTTGAAGGAGGCTTGCAATTGTTGTCATGGCTTCCTGTCATTCTACTGGTAGTAGGGAGGGAAACATTTGATTCTTCTCTTTAATTTGTGCCTCAGTTGCATGGGTATGATCGCTAATGGTGCCGACTGTCCAACCCAAAATTGATTTAAAGTGTAATTATCTTGGTGTTTTGGTCTCTATGCACTCAACTCTCTGTTCTACACTCTTCTTGTTACTTTTCCCTCTACCCTCTCTATGAAAATAAATGGGAGAGTATACATTATTACGCATACAAAAAATTGTGTTGAGTGCTCTATTAAATCAATGTAATAATACACATATAAATACATGAATGTTGTCTCAAGATAGACACACTATCTTGGTCACACTAAAAACTAGTTGAGAGAATATCTCAACCATTGATCCAGGTGGATATCGGTGGCCACCCACCTTTTTCGACTGGCTCAAAACAGTGTTCTGGCAAAATTGGCAATTTACTATTTTTAGCAGTTTTTAACTTTCGGGGCCATTTTAAGGGCCCAAATGAAGGTTTTTTGAGATCGAGGTTCTCAATGTTAGTCAAAGGAAGTATTGATCCCCCCAAATGAATCTCCTCTATGATACATTTCCAATGAGCTATCATACGCCTAAAATGGAGATCTTATGCAAACGTTACGATCCCGAGAAGTTGATGTACTAACTTACCCAAACGGGGCCCACATGACTTTTGGCGCTTCATCTCCTAGGGTTAGGTTTTTGGATGTCTAGGACTTTTGGAATTCCTGTTTATTGTAAAAAGGCCTTCAGAGCCTCCGTCACATCTCTTCTCAAAGATAAGCTGCCACCATTCTAGCGAGTCTTTCACTCTGTATTTTTACAGTCTCTGTACATTTCTTTCATTAATAGAAATCGTGTATCACTGTATATCTGTGTTTATGGTTTCATCTCTGATACATTTCTATTATATTATTGAATACCTGCGATATCTCTGTGCATTTCTTTATTATATCTCCGATCTTATTTCGTGCCGAAAATAATCCGGATCAGTGGTATCAGAGCAGGCTGTTCTTGGTCATTTTTTTCACTGCATGTTCCCAACGAGTTTTGAGTATAGCAAGTTGGGTCTCGAGCTTGTCTCTCTTGAGGACAATCACTCTCGCACACCCAAGAAACCCTCAATGGTGAAAGAAAAAAAAACGATGGAGCATACGATCCTATCAGCCTATTGCTTGAGCAAGCTCTCATGCGACAGAGGGACGAAATGATGGAGAATTTTTCCCACATCCTTCAACGCCTGCCGATAGCAATAGGTGCATCTTCATCAAGCATCCACTTTGGAGGCACCTTGCCTTTCAAGGTACAAGTTAATTTTGATATTCCTATATTTGAAGGACAGATAGATGCAGAAGCCCTAGATAAATGGTTAAATCTGCTAGAAGGTTATTTCTCTGTTCACAAATTTTTCGACAAAGAAAAGATCACCTTCACACTCCTTAAAGCTCTCCCCCATGTCAAACATTGGTGGGAAACTTATTGGGAGCAGAGTTCGATAGAGGAGTCTGAAACATATGGGGTCGATCCCACTTGGTATTTTTTTGTGGATGTGGTAAAGGAACAATATTACACTATTGGAAACTATGAGGACCAGTACATGAGATGGATCACACCGCGACAAGAGAGGGGCCAAGCAGCTCCGGAGTTCACCAATACTTTCCATACCTTGCGCACCAAGCTGGGTATCAAAGAATCCCAACGAAATTTGGTTCTAAAATACCGTGGGGCTCTACACAGATACATCTAAACTGAAATGGATTTTCTGGACATCTCATCACTCGGTGCTGCCTATCGAGATGCTGTTAAAATCAAGTAGAAATTTAAGCACCAGAACAAATGGGATTTTGGTTCTGCAAATCCGCAACAACCAAAGTATGACAAAGACATCCCTAACAAACAGTGTCCCGAAAACCAGTCCAAGCCACATGAAAAGAAGGGTCACGGGAAGACAAAGAAGGACACCGGAAAATGGTGCGATTTCCACAAAATACCCTGGCACAACACCACTGAATGTTGCTCAAAAAAGTCATTGGTGGCCGAGATCAAAGACAAGGAGCTGAACCCTGATTCAGAATCTGATTATGAAAATACTGGTAAAGGACATATCATTGACATAGACTCCACTGCTATTGTCGTGACTGCAAAAGTTCAACCAGAAGAACCAATAGATCCTGAACAGGGGGAGTGCCTTTTTCATTCACAGATGTGGGTGAATGGGACCCCGCTGCATTTTATTGTTGATAGTGGAAGCCAGAAAAACCTCATCTCAGTAGAGGTCGTCAAACAGTTGGGATTGTCGACAACACCACACACGCAGCCATACAACATCGGGTGGCTTTGCCAAGGACGAGATCTTCGTGTCAGCCAACAATGTCGATTGTCATATGGCATCCAACCCTTGAAGGATGAGGTATTATGCGATGTTTCCCCACTATATGTATGTGATGTTCTCTTGGGCCAACCATATATGTGGAAGCGCCACGTTGTTTATAAGTCTCGACCCCACAGTGTCATTGTTTCTCTAGGGGGTCATCTCTACATAATACCAGAGGTAGTTCTAACTACTATTCCACCTAAAAAGTGCCGCAAGGTAGTATCTCATACTGCAAAATTCAGCTTCTTCACAATCTGTTCAAAAGGGGAACAAAAGGACACTACAACCACTACATCTTCACCCCAAACACCTTCTATCCAACAAAAGCAGATCGACAAGGTTGCAACAAAGTGAAAAGATTCCTTCTGCACACCATCCTCTCATGTAGCCCGACTTGTTGAACAACCTCAGCCTCAACAGGTTCGTGATAGAATTCCACAAACTGAGCAGCGCAACGTCTCCAGCAAGGCAAGCAACTCACCAAGATGCAGATTCAGCAAACACTTTTCCCTCTCCCCTAGGAACTCAATGCAATGGAGACCATTGCTTCCTAAGGAGGGAGGATTGATCCAGGTGGATATCGGTGGCCACCCACCTTTTTCGATTTTCTCAAAATAGTTTTCTGGCAAATTTGGCAATTTACTATTTTTAGCAATTTTTAACTTCTGGGGCCATTTTGAGAGCCCAAATGAAGGTTTTTCTAGATCGAGGTTCTCAATGATATTTTAAGGCATTATTGATCCCCCAAAATTAATCTCCTCGACGATATCTTTCCAATGAGCTATCATACTTCTAAAACAGAGATCATATGCAAAAGTTACGACCCCAGGAAGTTGATGTGCTAACTTACCCAAACGGGGCCCACATGACTTTTGGCGCTTCATCTCCTAGGGCTAGGTTTTTGGATGTCTAGGACTTTTGGCATTCCTATTTATTGTAAAAAGGCCTTCATATCCTCATTTTAATAATCTACTTGCGAATGCGAGTAGCCGTCACATCTCTTCTCAGAGATAAGCTACCACCATTCTATCGAGTCTTTCACTCTGTATTTTTACAGTCTTTGTACATTTATTTCATTAATAGAAATCGTGTATTACTGTATATCTGTGTTTATGGTTGCATCTCTGATATATTTCAGTTATATTATTGAATAACTGTGATATCTCTGTGCATTTCTTTATTATATCTCTGATCTAATTTTGTGTCGAAAATAATCCGGATCAGTGGTATCAGAGCAGGTTGTTCTTGGTCGCTTTTTTTAGTGCATGTCCCCAAAGAGGTTTGACTATAGCAAGTTGAGTCTCAATATTGTCTCTCTTGAGGACAATCGCTCTCACACACCCAAGAAATCCTCAATGGTAGAAGAAAATAAAAACGACGGAGTAGATGATCTTATCAGCATGTTGCTTGAGCAAGCTCTCACACGACATAGGGACGAAATGATGGAGAATTTTTCCCACATCCTTCAACGCCTGTCGATAGCAACATGCACATCTTCATCAAGAGACCACTTTGGAGGCACCTCGCCTTTCAAGGTGCAAGTTAATTTTGATATTCTTGTATTTGAAGGACAGATAGATGCAGAAGCCCTAGACACATGGTTAAATCTGCTAGAAGGTTATTTCTCTGTTCACAAATTTTTCGACAAAGAAAAGATCACCTTCGCACTCCTTAAAGCTCTCCCCCATGTCAAACATTTAGTGGGAAACTTATTGGGAGCAGAGTTCCACAGGGGAGTCTGAAATATATGGGGCCGATCCCACTTGAGATTTTTTTGTGGATGCGGTAAAGGAACAATATTACCCTATTGGCAACTATGAGGACCAATACATGAGATGGACCACACTGTGGCAAGAGAGGGGCCAAGCAGTTTCAGATTTCACCAATACCTTCCATACCTTGTGCACCAAGATGGGTATCAAAGACTCCTAATAACATTTGCTTCTGAAATACCGTGGGGCTCTACACAGATACATCCAAACTGAAATGGATTTTCTGGACATCTCATCACTTGGTGCTACCTATCGATATGCTGTTAAAATCGAGCAGAAATTTAAGAACCAGAACAAACAAGATTTTGGTTCTGCAAATCTGCAACAACCAAAGTATGACAAATACGTCCCTAACAAACAGTCTCCTGAAAACTAGTCCAAGCCACATGAAAAGAAGGGTCACGGGAAGACAAAGAAGGACACCAAAAAATGGTGCGATTTCCACAAAATCCCCTGGCACAACACCGATGAATTTCGATCAAAACAATCATTGGTGGACGATATCAAAGACAAGGAACCGAACCCTGATTCAGAATCTTATTCTGAAAATACTGGTAAAGGACAGATCAATGATGCAGACCCCACTGATAATGTCGTGAACACAAAAATTCAACCAGAAGAACCAACAAATCCTGAAGAGGGGGAGCCCCTTTTTCATTCACAGATGTGGGTGAAGGGGACCCCGCTGCATTTTATTGTTGATAGCGGAAGCCAGAAAATATTCATCTTAGTAGAGGTCGTCAAATAGTTGGGATTGTCGACAACACCACACCCGCATCCATACAACATCAGGTGGCTTCGCCAAGGATGAGATATTTGTGTCAGCCAACAGTGTTGTAACACCCTGTTTCCCCCAATCTGTAAAAATAAGTATATTGGCCAAGAATTATGGCAAACTCCAAGATGTGAATGTGTGATTTGACGGACCTTGTATAAAGGGGTCTATGAATGTAAATGATGTGTGTATATATATGTTGCATGACTACTGAGAGGGGGATGTGCTGAAAAAGAGACCACGATGGCTGATGAAAGGTGGTGGAAGGAACATGGAATGGTGGCATTAACTTCCACTGAAACAATATTGTGTTGGTCTTTACTGGCTCAAAGACCAAAGCTGTTCTCTGGCCCTGGAATGAATTACTCGCCAGGATGGTAGGTGGGGAGGCTCTTCATGAATTAATGAGGGGATGGGGGTGAACTACCCATCCATAGAAGCCCTCAGACTTGACCACTGCGGGGGAATTCATGCCACACGCAACCTTGCAGGACAAAGCAAGAAAGGAAGTATGGGGGGAGAGGATGCAACGGAAAAATTGCAGTAGGAGAACCAGAGGAACTCCAGAAAATACAACAAGTCTTGAGCAGAGGAGAAGGAGAGTAAACTTTGTCCTTGACTTCCGATGAGAGGGAAGTAGGAGACTGAGTCTCAAAGCCTCATGGTCTAGCTCGGGGGTAGCTAGTGGTAAATCCATTAGGAGTCGTTGCCTACGGTTGGGTGGAAACGATCACCCCTCTCAGTGGTCGTGCCATACTTGGTGTTATTTTTTATAATTGTTTACATCTCATATCTTGAATTGAATAAAATGGATGCATGCTCATGTTTGTACACTTATAAATGATTGATTTCTTCATAGAAGTGTTTGCCTGGTATTTCGATCAGAAACAATGAGTGCGTGCTTATACTTATATAACTATAATCAATTTACATATGGAACAAACAAGTTCAGATTTCGAGCTCGTTCCCTGGAGAGTTGTCCCATATACTTGAACTATGCCATGCCCTGGGTTGTTTTCCTGAAGGCACCTCCTTCCGGGAAGTTCTATCATATTCCAGAACCAGAGTGAGTTCCTTGAAAGGACTACAATTTTTAAATAAATACTTAAGTTTACCTCACCCCTGCCACAGAGTTCATAAACCGATAATTTAAGAAGGCCTTTCAGCCAGGTCACCAAGCTTGGCGATAATTACCCAAGAATTAGTTGAAGGATTTTATGGCCTAAGTTTGGAAACCTTGCACCAGAAAGAATGGTTCCCTTAGAGTTTGTTGTTTCGGCGTTTCGGCACCCGGGATTCCCAAGGGAAAGTTTCCTTGTCTTCGCATGTCACGAAATCTCGACTTGTGAAACCCTGAAATGGTATAGTGTGATTAGATTTTGGTGTTTCGGCATTTCGGCACCGGAGATACCCAAGGGAAATTTTCCTTGTCTTTGCATGTCGCGAAATCCCGACTTGGGAAACCTCGAAATGGTATAGCGTGATTAGAGTCTGGTGTTGCGGCGCTTCAACACCCGTGATACCCAAGGGCAAGTTTCCTTGTCTTCTCATGTCGCGAAATCCTGACTCGCGAAACCCTGAAATGGTATAGCATGGTTATAGTTTGGTGTTTCAGCATTTCGACACCTGGGATACCCAAGGGCAAGTTTCCTTGTATTCGAATGTCGTGAATTCCCGACTTGTGAAACCCCGAAATGAACTTAGCGTTATACATATATTTATATATCGACATTTCGGAGTTTCGACTCTCGGGAAACCCAGATGTGAGACCTCTTTTCATCACACATCGTGAAATCCCGACTTGCGAAACCCCGAAATGAGCTTAGCGTATATATATGAACTTCGGAGTTTCGGCTCCCGGGAAACCCAAATGCGATATTTCCTATCATCGCACATCGCGAAATCCCGACTTGCGAAACCTCGAAGTGAGCTTAGAGGATATATGGTTCGCAGTTTCGGCTCTCGAAAAACCTAAGTGCGAGACCTCCTTTCTGCGCATATCCCGAAATCTCGACTTGCGAGACCTCGAAATCATAATAGAGTGGATGAGATACGGTGTTTCGGTATTTCGACACCCGAGATATCTAAGAGAAAATCTCTTGTACTCTCCAGACCCGAAATTGCGACTTGTGAAACCCCGAAATGACATAGTTTGTCTAGAGTTATGATGTTTCGGTGTTTCGGCTCCCGGGAAACCCAAGGGTCCATTCCCTTGTACTCGCTAGTCGCGAAGTCTCAACTTGCGAAACCCCTAAATGAGCTTAGTGATGAATACAAGCTTAGGAGTTTCGGCTCTCGGGAAACCTAAGTGCGAGACCTCCTGTCTACGCATATTGTGAAACCCCAACTTGTGAAACCCCAAAATAATAATAGCACAGACAAGTCTTTATGTCTCGATATTTCGGCACCCGAGATATCTAGAAGAAAGTCCCTGGTACATGCCAGTCCTGAATTCCTGACTTGTGAAATCCCGATACGGCTTAGCGCATGTAGATTTGGTTTTCGGTGTTTTGACACCTGGAAAACCAAAGGGAATGAACCCCTCATCCTCTTCTACTGCGAAAACCCGATACGCGAAACTCAGAAAGGTGGGATGCCAGGTTTTAATCTGAGGCATTGTTAGATGTGACAAACTGCTGGTCCCTTTCGGATTTTGACACTTTGAGAGACAAGAGAGCAGGGGAACACATGCATTGAGATTTCTCGAATCGCGAAAGCCGAAAGCACCTCTCTGGTAAGGCCCGTGGTCATAGCCAACGATCACATGGGTAAGGATAAGGGATGGTAGGGTCTGCATCAGGCCCCATAGGAATTCGGGGGATTCTGTTCCTTTGTGAAAAGATGGAAAAAGTGGAAAAATTCTAGTTCCCATAGTGGGTGTGTTACAAATTGGTATCAGATCATGGTTACAACACTTGGCCTACTTGGGCTCATGAATGGATTGCATAGAAACTCCATTCGGAGTACTATTAAAATGAGTAACTCTTTATCTTGACCCCCTCAATTAAAATTCGAAGTTAAGAATGAAAACTCCTATTGTGTGTGTGCATGTGAAAAAAATGAATTATGTACTGGTCATAAATGAATATAAATATTGACTAATAACCAACGTTTTTCTTTTGCACACAAGCGGAATATCAACCGCGGGAAATTACAGGCGTATAGAATGGTGACTCATCATGAAGTGGGGGAGGGCTCCCACAATAGAGACGAAGAGTCTGATGAAAGGAGGGCGGTGGGGACCCCTCTATATCTAGCTGAGACTGTGAGGAGACTCATGGTCGAATTGCAGAGCTTCAAGGATGACAACGAGAGGATGATAAAAGAGAAAGAAAAGAAAACTTAAATTAATGCAGGTTTATTGCAGAGCTTATCCGACATACAAAGGCAATTGCAACATGAACCTGAGACACAGAAACATGGTCATGTCAGTGGCCACACTGAGAGGAGCACCTCGAGAAAGGTCCACCCTAGAGATAAGGGACAAGCATCGGACAATTCTTCTAGAAAGGAAGCTGGCGACTCGGAGGGATATTCTAGCAACATAACTAGTTCTGATTCCCGAAGAAAACAAAAGAAGCAGAAACTTTCCAAGAGTCATAATATCAAAGAGTTCAAGAAGGCCAAACCACCCTCCTTCGACGGTGAAATAAAGAAAGGAGAGGAAGTGGAGGCCTGACTGCTTGGACTAAAGAAGTATTTCAGAGTCGATGACTTCTCATAAAAATTGAAGGCCTGAGTAGCCACCTTCAGCTTGAATGGACAGGCTTCCATTTGGTGGGAAGACCTTAAGAATGTAAAAGGGATTCACGAAGAAGACCTGTCTTGGGAACGGTTTAAGAAATACTTCAGGAAGAAATATCTATCGGAAAAATACTTTGATGAAAAGGCTAAAGAGTTCTATGAACTCAAGCTGGGGAAACTCACCATAGAGGAATACGTCATCAGATTCCTTGAGTTGCTGAGGTATGTACCCTATATAAAAACATAAAAGGAAAAGGTGCAATGATTCATTAGTGGACTACCTAAGGACTATCAGAACAAGATTGAATTTGACAAACCAAAGACCCTAGAAGATACTATTCGAAAGGCAAGATATTGTTATGAACAGTTTGGGCCTCGGATAGGACCTCACAAAGGCTGGAAGCAGAAGAATAGTTCAGGATTCCAGAAAAAGGGGTTTAAATCCCCAAGATTTAAGGACTATAAAAAGAACTCAAGGATGAGATTCCCAACCCGAAGTGTACACCAGCAGAACTTTCCCTCCTTGAGTGGAAATGAACTTTCTGGATCTGACCCAGTAAAGACTGATAACCCAAAGAGAGAACCTTTGAAATGTTGGGGCTGTGGAGAAGAACATCTACTGAGGGACTGCCCGCACCGACAACAGAACAACCGAAGAATTTACAACGTTCAAGAAGCTACCACTATCAATAACGTGGCCAGGAGTGTACTGCAAATTTATGTAGCCTTGGATAATAACCAAGCTGACCACCAAGCTTCAGTGGTAGAAATCGAAGGTATGATCACCAAACATATAGTGTATATTCTGATTGACCCTGGTTCAAATTTGAGTTATATAGCCCCTAAGGCTATAGATAAATGTAAACTACAACCACATAAAAATGCGAAGCCATGGTTGGTACAGTTAGCCACTGGCACCAAAAGAAGGGTAGTGGAGGTCATACCAGCCTGTCAATTAATTATGGGCAAATTCCCCACCCAAGCAACCCTTAACATATTACCCCTGGGATCATATGATTTGTTGATTGGTATGGACTGGCTAGACACCCATAAACACAAAATGGACTATTACCATAAAACCTTGGAATGTTTAAGTGAAGAAGGAAGAAAAATAACCCTTCAAGGAATCCAAAAACCTGTCTCGGTGAGACAAATATCAGCTCTTCAAATGAGAAAGTATTGCAGAAAAGGATGTCCACTATATGCAATACAGATGTTGAAAACAATTGAAGGTGACAAACCAAGCCTCGAAGACCACCCCACACTAAGAGAATACAAAGATGTATTTCCGGAAGAGGTACCGGGTTTACCTTCGAGAAGGGACATTGAATTCTCAATAGAACTTGCACCAGGAGCGGTGCTAGTGTCTAGGACACCCTACAGGATGAGCACACATGAGCTAGTTGAACTTAAATTACAACTGAAAGAAATGATGGACAGAGGCTATATCCTACCCAACGTGTCTCCATGGGGAGCACCAATCCTGTTTGTGAAAAAGAAAGATGGTACCCTCCGACTGTGTATAGATTATAGACAACTCAATAAGGTAACCATAAAGAACAAGTACCCCTTACCTAGGATCGATGACTTGTTTGATCAATTGGGAGGTGCCTCTATCTTCTCGAATATTGACTTGAGATATAGATACCATCAAGTCCGAATCAAGGACGAAGACATCCATAAAACTTCCTTCAGGATGAGATATGGTCACTACGAGTTTGTGGTAGTACCATTTGGATTGACCAATGCCCTTGCCACTTTTATGTGCTTGATGAACAATGTGCTCAACAAATTCCTAGAAAAATTTGTGTTGGTTTTTATTGATGACATATTAATTTACTCCAAGAATAGAGAGGAACACCTTAGGCTTATGCTTCAAGTGCTAAGAGAACATCATCTCTATGCCAAATTTAGCAAGTGTGAATTTTTCCAGAAGCAAACACATTACTTCGGCCATGTCCTATCTGAAGAAGGGGTAGCAGTAGACCCTGATAAGATCAGGTCTATCATGGAATGGCCTACCCCGAAGGACGTTTCGGATATCAGATCCTTTATGGGCTTGGCAGGATACTATAGGAGATTTATAAAAGGATTCTCCAAGATTGGGAGTCCAATCACTACCCTCCAGAAGAAGGGGACAAAATTCAAGTGGACACAAAAATGTGAAGAAAGATTTCAAACCCTGAAACATCTACTGACCCACGCACCCATACTGAAGATCACCGACCCCGAAGTTGATTTCCTCGTATTCACAGATGCCTGTAAGGAAGGGCTCTGAGGAGTCCTTATGCAAGGAGGAAGTGTGATCTGCTATGAATCTCGAAAATTGAATGAGCATGAAGTCAACTATGTGATCCATGTTCTAGAGCTAGCCGCCATAGTGCACGCCTTGAAAATGTGGAGGCATTACCTCATGGGAAGAAAATTTGTACTTATGACCGACCACTGTGGATTGTGATATCTGTTTGACCAACCAAAGCTCAATGAAAGACAAGTTAGGTGAATGGCCCTCCTCAGCGAGTTTGATTTTGAAATCAAACATATTAAGGGAAAGGAAAATAGGGTGGTCGATGCCCTTAGCAGAAGCATGAAAACAATTCACTTGGCAACGGTAAGCACCTGCAAGACGGATGTCAAGGAAAGAGTCAGAAATGATCAAGAGATAGACACATTGTTATAGACCGTGACCTTGTACCTGCAGCAAGAACCCACAGGGATAAAATATGGAGGCTACCAGATGATGGAAGGAGGTCTTCTCACTTACAAAAATAGATTGTATATCCCAGATTGTGACGACTTGAAGAGGTTCATAATGGATGAACTGCACAAAAGACCCTACAATGGTCATCCAAGATACCAGAAGATGATCATGGCCACCATGAAACAATTCTATTGGCCCGGATTGAAGAAAGACATAGTTGAGTACTTAGCCAAATGCATAGAATGCCAATAGGTAAAAGCAGAACACCGACACCCAGTAGGATTATTACAACCTCTACCAATCCCGAAATGGAAATGGGAAACCATCTCCATGGATTTCATCACCAGATTACCAACCTCGACCAAACAGAATGATGCCATCATGGTAGTGGTGGATAAATTGAGCAAGTGTGCTCATTTTATCCCCGTCAAGTCAACTTGTAAGGCAATAGACATCACCAATGTATTCATGAAGGATATATTTAGACTGCATGGTATACCGAAAGAGATCGTTTCTGACAGAGATACAAAATTTACTTGCAACTTTTGGAAATCACTGATGGTTGGTTTGGAGACCAAGTTACTATTTAGCACAGCCTATCACCCTCAAACCGATGGACAGACAGAAAGGGTGAATCAAATATTAGAAGACATGCTTAGGATGCATGTATTGCATCAACCCAAAAAGTGGGAAGACTACTTTCCACTAGTGGAATTCACCTACAACAATGGCTACCAGGAATCCCTGAAGATGAGCCCTTTCGAAGTCCTCTATGGTAGGCCGTGCAATACTCCAGCCAGTTGGAGTAATCCCATAAATAGAGTTACTATTGGACCTGACATGTTGAAATAAATGGAACAACAAGTGTTTCAGATAAAACAAAATCTAAAGGTAGCTCAGAACCAACAAAACAGTTACGCCAACCAAAAGAGAACTCCAAGAGAGTTCAAGGTGGGAGACCACATATAGCTCAGGGTGAGGCCCAGGAAGAGTTCACTGAAGATGGGAGCATGTGCCAAGTTGGCACCTCGATATTT
This sequence comes from Picea engelmannii, assembly GCA_009831015.1. Taxonomy (NCBI): domain Eukaryota; kingdom Viridiplantae; phylum Streptophyta; class Pinopsida; order Pinales; family Pinaceae; genus Picea; species Picea engelmannii. The sequence goes on from ML778820.1 coordinate 650,401, forward strand.
TGGACCCTTTGAAGTTCTAGATAGAGTGGGACCTGTAGCCTATAGGCTAGCACTTCCTCCCACAATAAAAGCACATAATGTTTTCCATGTTTCATTATTGAAGAAATATGTACATGATTCTAATCATATAATTGACTGGTCTGTGATCTAGGTGGAACCAGAGGGAGAATTCCTACTAGAACCTCAATGCATACTAGACATAAAGGAAACCCCGCTCAAGAACCGAACCATTGCACAGGTCAAGGTGCAGTGGAAACATTTTGGCCCAAATGAGGCTACCAAGGAAATGGAAGATGCCATGAAACAGGCATATCCAATTATGTTTACTTCTGTACTTACACGTTCTATTGATAGATAGAACATCGAGGACGATGTTCCTTTAAGGGGGAGGGAATTGTAACACCCTGTTTCCCCCAGTCTATAAAAATAAGTATATTGGCCAAGAATTATGGCAAACTCCAAGATGTGAATGTGTGATTTGACGGACCCTATATAAAGGGGTCGACGAATGTAAATGATGTGTGTATATGTATGTTGCATGACTTCTGAGAGGGGGATGTGATGAAAAAGAGACCACGATGGCTAATGAAAGGTGGTGGAAGGCACATGGAATGGTGGCGTTAAATTCCACCGAACCAATACCGTGTTGGTCTTTACTGGCTGAAAGACCAAAGTTGCTCTCTGGCCCTGGAATGAATTACTCGCCAGGATGGTAGGTGGGGAGGCTCCTCATGAGTTAATGAGGGGATGGGGGTGAATCACCCATTCGTAGAAGCCCTCAGACCTGACCACTATGGGGGAATTCGCACCACACACAACCTTGCGGGACAAAGCAAGAAAGGAAGTGTGGGGGGAGAGGATGCGACGAAAAAATCATAGAAGGAGAACCAGAGGAACTCCAGAAAATACAAGGGGTCTTGAGCAGAGGAGAAGGAGAGTAACCTTCTTCCTTGACTACTAACGAGTGGGAAGTAGGAGACTGAGTCTCAAAGCCTCGTGGTCTAGCTTGGGGGTGGCTAGTGGTAAATCTGTTGGGAGTTGTTGAGCCTACGATTGGGTGGAAACGAGCACATCTCTCAGTGGTCGTGCCATACTTGGTGTTATTTTTGATAAGTGTTTACATCTCGTATCTTGAATTGAATAAAATGGATGCATGCTCATGTTTGTACACTTATAAATGATTGATTTCTGCATAGAAGTGTTTGCCTGGTATTTCGATCAGCAACAATGAATGTGTGCTTATACTTATATAACTATAATCGATTTACGCATGGAACGAATAAGTTCATATTTCGAGCTCGTTCCCTGGAGAGTTGTCCCATATAATTGAACCATGCCATGCCCTAGGTTGTTTTCCTGAAGGCACCTCCTTCTGGGAAGTTCCATCATATTCTAGAACCAGAGTGAGTTCCTTGAAAGGACTACCATTTTTAAATAAATACTTAAGTTTACCTAACCCCTGTCACAGAGTTCATAACTCGATAATTTAAGGACTTCCAGTCAGGTCACCAAGCCTGGTGATAATTACCCAAGAATCCATTGAAGGATTTTATGGCCTAAGTTTGGAAACCTTGCACCAGAAAGAATGGTTCCCTTAGAGTTTGGTGTTTTGGCGTTTCGACACCCGGGATACCTAAGGGAAAGTTTCCTTGTCTTCACATGTCGCGAAATCTCGACTTGCGAAACCCCAAAATGGTATAGCGTGATTAGATTTTGGTGTTTCGGTGTTTCGGCACCCGGGATACCCAAGGGAAAGTTTCCTTGTCTTCGCATGTCGCGAAATCCCGACTTGCGAAACCTCGAAATGGTATAGTGTGATTAGAGTCTGGTGTTTCGGCGCCCGGGATACCCAAGGGAAAGTTTCCTTGTCTTCGCATGTCGCGAAATCCTGACTTGTGAAACCACAAAATGGTATAATGGGGTTAGAGTTTGGTGTTTCGGCGTTTCGGCACCCAGGATAACCAAAGGCAAGTTTCCTTGTATTCGCATGTCACAAATTCCCGACTTGCGAAACCCCAAAAT